>VXBI01012888.1:605612-761194 GCA_013397375.1 Toxostoma redivivum
GGGCCGCGCGCGGCGGCGGCGTCGCGATCGCCATGGTGACAGGGGTGCCCGGGCCGCGGCCGCCATGGCGGCGCCGCCAGAGTCACTGCTGCGGTACTGCCCGCCCGTCCTGGTGTCCCGGCGAGGAGACAGGGCCCCCGCGGGGGTGAGCGGGAACGGGGGGCACGCAGGGGGATACTGCGCTCCGCCGGGGCCGAGGGTATCACGGTCCCCTGCCCGCTCCTACGGCGCTGTCCTGTTCTGTTCCCGCAGAGTCACCCGCCGAAGGGAACCCCCCCGGGAACCCCCGCCAGCATCTCCGCCACGCAGCAGCCGCAGGAGCTCCTGAACGCCATCCTGCCGCCGCGGTGAGCGGGGCCGGGCCGGGGCCGGCAGCGCCCGGGGGGCGCCCGGTGACTCCGGTAACGGCCGGTGCTTCTCTGGCAGGGAATGGGAGGAGGCGCACAAGCTCTGGGTGCAGGAGGTGTCCACAGCGCCCAGCACCCGCCGGGATGTCGTGATGCTGCAGGAGCAGCTGGACCGGCAGCTGCAGCAGCGACAGGCGCGGGAGACCGGGCTGTGCCCCGTGCGCAGGGAGCTCTACACGCAGTGCTTCGGTCAGTGCCCGCACGGCTCTCAAAGGACAGGCTGGCAAGAGATGCCTGCACATGAAAAACAGCTTTAAATCCTCTTAGTTATCCTCTTAGTTGCACTTAAGCCAAGTTTATTTAAAGTAAGTTAAAGCAGTGTATATCTTACACACTCTAATGACACAGCGCTGTTCTCCCAAAGGCGAGGGTTGGAGAGCAGGATCCTCTAAGGCTCCCCCATAACTGCAACAAGTCATTACACACTTCTAGGCATTTGCTGTTACAGCTTATAGGGGATCAACATCACTGACATTACCCGAAGGGCTGCACCACCCTCTGCTTTTACCTGCTGCACTCAATGCTACAGCTCCTGTGTAACAAAACAAATCAATTATTACTGTCTCTAGTACATGTCATGTCCTAAATGTGGGCCCATTTACCCCAAAGGCCCACATTTACCTTTCCAGGACCCTCTTTATTCCCTCAGAACCCTATTTACTCTTCTATATAAAAGCTAAAGCATCACTTCCATGATTTTATTTTCCCCTCAGGGCCCCATTTACCCTTCCAGGACCCCATTTATTCTTTGAAAACCATCTTTACCCTTCTAGAACCCCATTTATTCTCTGACGACCCTCTTTACTCTTCCAAGACCCCATTTACACGTCAGGACCCCACTGACCCTTCATGGCCACATTTACCTTTCCAGGACCCTATTTTACACCGCCATGTAATAGGGACAAAATATCTGTCCCCGACTGTGTGGTGCAGGGAATGGGTGAGAGGAGCAGCTGCGGCTCTGTGTGTGTCCCAGATGAGGGCACTGCAGCCTCTGTTCCTTCTTTGCAGACGAGCTGATCCGGCAGACCACGGTGAGCTGTGCAGAGCGGGGGCTGCTGCTGCTGCGGGTGCGGGACGAGCTGCAGCTCACCCTGTCTGCGTACCAGGCACTCTATGAGAGCAGCGTGGCCTTCGGCGTGCGCAAGGCACTGCAGGCAGAGCAGGGCAAGGCTCACCTGGAGAAAAGGGTGAGTGATGGGAGGGTGAGTTCGCACTGTGCTGGGGCTTTCTGCGTGTGAAAATAGCGAATTTTATATCCTTAAATCCATGGTTTCCATTGCCACGGGATGGCAGCAAAGACCATCAATATACTCAGCTCGCTGTCCTCGGGCTTAGCTGCATTTCTGAAGCTTGTTCTGCAGCTTTAGAGACTGTACCACACACCACTCTGTCCTGATGCCTTAAGTTTTAGCTCTCATATTTTTCAGATTCTGTACTGCATTAGTACATAACTCTGAACTTCATATAGAATGTCAGCAATTTCTCTTCACAGTTTAGTTAGACAAAACAATCCTTTTCCAGCCTGAGAACCAAGGACACCATTGCAGCTTCAGGCCCAAAAAGTGCAATCAACAGGGAACTGAAGAGAGCAATCTGGGAGGATGGGACTTCATAACCTGGAGCTGTTAATTGGACAATTAACCCCAATATGTAAATGGACCAAAACTTATAAAACTGTAAAAACTCATGACCTGTGGTGTATTTTGGGCGTAGCCTAGGCCAGGCTCTTGTACTGCCCAAGGTGTATCCTTTGAAGGCCTTTTTAATAAATACCTACTCCATTCCTTTAACTCTGTCTAGCCTCTGTTCTAGGTAGCCTCTCAAGGCATCAGTCCCATCTTAACTGAAAATTGACTGTTTGGCAACAAAACTTGAGATATCCGTACTATTTTCCAAGATTGCAGAGCTGGAAGAGGAAAAGAAGGATCTGGAAAAACAAGTGAGCGAAGAGAAAGCGAAATGTGAGGCTATTGAAAGGCAAGAAACGGAACGGCGAGAAATAGAAGAGAAGAAACACAGTGAAGAGGTTCTGTTCCTCAAACGGACAAACCAGCAGCTGAAGGTCAGTAAAAATCCAGAACTGGGAATACTAGTGGTAAAATTCTCATTAAAACCATTAAAGCCCTAGTAACACAACACCATTTAACATTAAATATTACCCAAAAACAAATGTGCAAGGACTGGATAATTATTTGTGCATGTGGCTTTGGGGAGAACAGAACTTCTGCTCTGTACTTTGTTTTTAAAAAGCAAAAAATCCCAGATCTTTTGAGTGAGGAAAGAATGTCACCCTGAACAACATCAAATGTTTCTGGCTACAGCTAAAAACATTTCTCTTAGAGCAAGCCGCTTTTCCTGCAGACCCTGCTTTCTAACTCACATTTTTGGGCTGCCCTGGAATGTTTTAGGACACAAAATCTTAAATCAAGTGTGTGTTGCCCCTGAGTCCTTGAAGTACTTATTTTTACCTGACCAGCTGTGTGTGCCACTGCTGTGGGTTATTGTGGTGGCTGCTCCCATCCATCCGCTAACTGGCATCAAATTTTCTCAGTAGTCACAAAACTTGCTGTTCCCAGGTACTTTTGTCCCAGAGTAATTTCATGTTCCAAATGCTAGAGAGCCAAATACTTAGTTTAGCTCACACAGTCCAGCCTGAAATCAGAGAATTCAGACCACTGTTTCAACAGCTTTTATTTAATTTCCCCCTCAATGCTTCAGATTCTAAACCAACTCTCTCATCGTACAGAGCCAAGGCCAGCTCTGTTCTCCTCAGAAAGCAACAAGTGTGCATGCCAGGAATGACAAACTAATTTATAAAACATGTAGAAATGGAATTGCTGGGGAACAAACCTGGCCTGTTTCTCCTGGCAGCAGCACAGTGTCCCTCAGCTCCTTGCTGTGAACATCCAACAGAAAATTTAGCCCTTCACAGCACTGAAGGTTTATTTTTTAGGTTAGGGAATCTAATTTGTCTCACTGTCTCATTTGTTTTTCAGGCCCAACTTGAATGCATCATTGCAGCAAAGAATTAATTGTTTTGTTGTCCTCAAGGCAGGCTCAGAAGAGCTGTCAGAGCAAGAAGCTTGCAATTAGTGACAAAGATTTGTCTTCCTAAAACAATCTTGAGTTTTCACTTACCAGTAACAGCAGGCAGTGTAACTGTGTTCTTTCTTTCTCTCTTGAAGAGTTGAAATTCAAGAGCTTCATTAATTACTGCTCCCTCCTTCAAAGCCATCTCAGCAGTCAGCTCTTTGAACAGTGAACTTGTCTGGGACTTGTCTGTTGGTAATGTGCTAATGACCTTCAAAGCAATAACTAATAAACATTTTTAAATGCAGAAATCTCTCTGACATTATTAATTTGAAAATGTTGCAGAAGATTCAGACACAATATAAATGTGCCTACAAGAAAAGTAAGTCACATCCTCCAAGAAAGAAATGGCAGCTCACTCTTGGACAGGTGTCTCAGGGGTATTTCCTTGAGTAGCTGCAAGCTGGTGTCAACTGTACATAAAAATCCCTTGTGAGAACCATCAGCAGTAACTGAGCACAGGAGACACCAAAGCTCTGGGTGTGATTGTTTCTAGTGACATGAAGGGGCATGATGGCAGTCACAGACTCGCTTCTCAATGGAAGCAAATGAAATCCCTGCTTGAGGTACCCCTGTGAGCAGCTGATTACATAGCAAGTGAACATGGGAAAGAGAATTCTCTGTAGTCATGTGAAAAACCCCATAAAGCCAGTTTTCAGAAAAAACCCACCCAAACCCCAGCTCTGAGCAACACTGGAATAGTGTTTGGCTACTGCAGTGTTTGCTGGCCTGGGACGGCGATGTGGAAATACCATCAGCTCCAACTGCACAAAGAACTTTCAGATGATGCAGAAACAAAGGAAGAGATGCTGCTCCTGGGGCCAGGACAGACCGGTCACACTGGGCTTTGAACAGGAACCGCAAGTTTTATAGTAAAAAAAGCCGCCACATACTAGAGCTGTTTTATGTAAAATTTAATAGAATAAGCAGCTATTGCTTATGTTTGTATTTTTTGTTCTTTGATCTTTGTCCCTCCAAGCCAGTTTTTCTCTTGTTCTTATTCTTATTTTTCACGTTGTGAGTTTCATAATACCGGACTCCGACTTTCTTGGAGCGCTGCTGCCTCTCGGCTCGTCTCCTCTGCAAACACAAAACACATTAGCAAACCCCCAGCATCCAGAGCCTCAGTGTCTGCAACTCTCCAATGGTGTTCACTCTGCATTCCACACGCCTTAAGTAAAATAAATAATTTCAAACAAAATGTACTGACTCCATACAGAACCCACCCCCTGGCTCTTAGGAGAGTAAGGCTCCACTTCAGTCTTTCCAGAAAGATTCAAGATGCAATCTGGTGTGCACTGTCAGGTAAGGGGGGGTGTGACAGAAGTTGTCACAGAACATTCATAACACAATTCAGTTTTCATTCCGTTTCTGTTCATGCCCAAAGTCTCAAAGCTCTTTAGTGACAACAGGCTCTTTAGTGATGTCACCAAGGCCAGAAAAGCCAGCTTATTTCCCTGTTCAGTTGTACTATAGGAAAGCACACTTACTTCTTTGGATGTGAGTTTCTTACAAGGCTGTTTACCCAACTGGTCATCATCATCATCATCACCTTCCTCTTCTTTCCTCTTCCTTTTCTTCTCTGTGCTGCCTGCAAACAGCAGAGATCATGCATCTGTTATCTTCCAGAACACTCACTGTTTGAAGAACTTTAGGCTGAGGTTACCAACTCCTTGAGCAATACATTCCCTTGGCTGTATTTAAGAGCTTCTACCAAAACAACATGAATGTTCCTCACAAGAGAATCACAGCTATTACTGTGAGAACTGCTCTTGAGAAGCAGGTTGCTTCAGCCCCATTCAAGTCCAAGAGAATTCCAGAGTCCTGTCAGGACAGGGCTCTCCTACCTGATTGTGCCTTTACTCAAACTGACTACAACAACTGAAGCCACAGTAAAAACCAACAGCCTGAAGTATTTCTGCTTTTATAACATCCCAAAACCCACCCACTCCTTCCTATAACACCCAGGGAAGGGGAGCTGCTCTGGCTGCAGCCTGCCCAGAGCCCAGGCTGTTGGAACTCAACACTTGCCTTCACTGTATCTTCTCTCTCATGTAAGAGGGACATCTCCCATCACACAGACAGCTGTTCTACAGGAAGGCTACACCAAGTTAGCAGCAGCCCTTGGGTCAGCTAAAGGGAGATTTAAGTAGTTTTAGGGGAAAAGAACTTGCACTCAGGATCCAGTGGATGCTTCTTCCCTTAACACCATTTTTTTCTCTGCCTCACAGGATTTCCAAATGTAGATTAAGAACATCTACTAATCTTGTTTTACCTCTGTCTTCAGTTTCTTTGGGTTCTTCAGCCTTCTGCATGGATTTTGCAAACACTTTGTCACTCAGTCCCTTGGGGATTCTACGGAAGATAAAACCAGCAATAAAAGACTGTTGTTACACAAACAGTGACCACCTCTGAGAAGCCATCAGACTCCAGCAGATCCCAGTCCCCTGTCAGCATCAAAGCCAGTCTTTGCTCCAGAATATTGCAATACACTCGTTGCTGGAGCTACTGTGCTTGTGCATTATATGAGAGAGAAAATGTAGCACTTAAACCTTGAAATCTCAGTCCTCCCAAGGCTGGTGGGTGAGCTTTGCTAAAACTGAGCCTGCTGTGTGGGCCAGGATTCACTGCACATGCACGAAGACCCAGGCATATCCAGCTTTGGTATTACCCAAGGATGTAGTATTGCTTCCCAGAAAATCAAGATAATGGTAACCCTAATCTATAGTTTAAGAGGCAGCTTTCCAAAAGTGAGAACATTTTTAATCTGCTGGTAAATAGCAGTTCTTGGAATAATCTTTCAAAAACTTCACCCAATTTCCAATCCTTTTAGCTAAGCCAGATAAGCTGTGGCAATGTGGGAGCATGGGGGAACTTGTCAATCAAGTCAGAAATGGAGTCAAACTACATCAACCCTTTTCCCCCCTGCAATGTATTGGACAAATTCAGGCACCTTATTGCTGAGAATCTCTTGGCCTTGGCTTTATCCAAAAATTTTTTGTATTTTGCAATCTTTTCCTCCAAAGCCTTAAGAACTGCTTTAGAGCTCTCCTGGGCACCTGGTGCAGCCACCTGCAATTCCTCCTCTCCTGGATCCTGATGTTGCTCATTCTCTTCTTTTTCCTCCTCCTCCTCCTGCTCCTCCTCTCCAGAGGAATCATAGTCTGTGTCATCAAACCCTGGCACATCCACAGGAACCAGGTCTTCTTCTGAGAACTGAGGTGCCACATTAATCCTGCCAAAGTTCTGCCGAACGTGGGACATGAGCTGCCTCATTTCGGTGTTTGTGCCGTTCCCCTCTTCTGCTGCCTCCACACCTGATGCCACCAACTCAGAGACTTTCTCCTCAGTATTATTTTGGCTGGATGTCACAGATGCTTCCAACACAGGAGGCTGCAAGGAAGAGCAGGATATATTATCCCCAAAGTCTGTCCCATCATCTCCAGGAACAACTTCCATCTTCTCTTGTCGGAAAAAGCCTAAGATGACAACATGATTACTGACATTTCTGGTAGTCAGTAATGACTCAGATATCTCTGTAAAGAGCACTGCTACCTGGTCTTCACCAAATTCAGGTGTCACCTGAAGGACCATGCTTGGGCAGAGTCCAGGATATACACTGTCCAAGTCTCATGGCACTCTGGGAAAAGCAGCAGTCAGTACCATTAGGAAAATCAAGTATGTGGGAAAAGGAGGTACAAGCATCACATTCTTACCTGGGGATCAGGCTGACCTGGTTCTGCATTTGGTGGCTTCACAAAGAAAGGGATTCTGCCCCTCTGCCAGTCATTGAGAACCATCTTGCTCACAGTCTGCAAGTCAGGCTCACCACCCTGAGAAAAAACAGGAACAATGTATGCCATGTTTGCAGGCACACAGCCCTCCTATGCCCTGTGAACAACAAACATAGCCATTTCCCATGTTCACAACAGGCCACATGCTCTTCCAGCCTGCAAATGCAGGAGGCTGTTGCACCTTTAGCAGTTTTCCAGTCCTAGCAGCAAGTTTCTCAAGGAAGTCTTCTGCATCTGTCCAGGAATCAATTTTGTATGTCTTCCTGATGTACTCTGCTTTGGCTCTTTCCAGCACGGCACCGATATGGTCTTGGGGGCTCTTAATCTTTTCAACTTGAACCTGAAAAAGCACAGCAGAGGATCAGTAGAGAATCACAGAAGAGGATCAACCCTCTGAGACCATCACAGTGACAAGGAGCAAAGCTTTCCAGCATCCAGTGCAGACACATACCACTCCCTTCAGCACAATGTCTGTCTCCGAGTCTCCTGATGGATAAACCACCCCAGGGCAGTCGATGAGAAAAATCCTCCTCATCAAGGTGATGTACTGCCACACCTGGAAGAGATCAGCAGTTCCCCATCAGCACCTTCCACACAGTCCTTGTTTAACTTTTGAAGACCAGAGTCAGAGAAGCAGAGCCTGACCCAGCATTTGGATGAGGGGAGCACAGACAGGGAGTGAGGACAGCTGAGCATTCCCATCACAGCCCTGCAGTACGGCACAGTGGGAATTTGGGAATGCTGCCAGAGCAGTATCTCAGAGCAGGGACTGGCCATCAGCCCCTCCTGAGTGTCACACAACCAGTGCAGGTCAGTACAGAACCTGACAAGGTCTTTAGGCTGATTTCAATGAATTCATTTGTATCTTTAACACAGGGATGTTCCTACCTTTGTTTCCCCTGCAATGGGGGCCACGCTGCAGACCTTCTTGGACCGTAGGGTATTGATCACTGAGCTCTTGCCAACGTTGGGGTAACCAATGAACCCCACACTGATCTGCTTCTTGTCAGAGTGCAACTGGTGAGAAATAACACATCCTTTTACATCTTGGACTGAGGGACAGATTTACCACTGCAGTCCTGAACCCCAAATGCTAATACAGCAAAAGACAGTACACACAGTTACACACAGTAACCCCTCAAACCAACCACAGATCCCCAGAATTGTTTTGTACCTTTCCAAACTGCCTTAGGAGCTGTATGAAAGCACCTTTGCCGAATGGGTTTGTCAGGCTGGCATGGAAAGCCAGTGTTGGATACTCCTGGGACAGGACAGCAACCCAGCGCTTCTGGAGAGGCAAAGGGGACTGGGTTAGAGACCCAAGGCTGGAGAGTGACACTCTGTGCTCAGAGAGAACACAACATCTGCACTGGGCTCACAACTGCAACTACCCATGAACATTACTAGGGAAGAACCTTCGATGCACTTCCCCAACCCAATAGCTAAAAGCCTTGAGTATTGTTTGTATAAAAGACAAACAATTTCCCAAAAACGCCTTCACTGCTAGCTAAAACTCATTAGTTTAATGACATAAAGCAAACCAGCTGGGGTGGATATGGATCCTAGGCAGACTAACATTTAGCACACTCTGGAGACAACAGCTGAACTGTTAAATCCAGACAGAGGAAGTAGGGAATTTGTGGCTGGCGTGTGTTGCTCAACTTGGCCAAACTTGGACAGATTTACATGGTAATTGTTACTTTTACTGCAGGCAAGCAGAGAACTCCCAGTGCCCCAGCTGCAGTACGCCCTTCCAGACCAGCATGGGGACTGGCACAGAGCTACAGCACAGCCACAACAGGAACAAAGAAGGTCCACAGAATAATAGGCAGGACTGTGCTTACAGTGGCCCAGGTAGGAATGAGATCACATTTGTTCAGGACAAAAATCAGATGTTTCCAGTGTTTCTCCTTTTTAAGGTAGGATTCCACGTGAGAGGAGCGAGTGCCTATGGGATCCCGGGCATCAAGAACTTGAACAACAACATCTGATGAATCAATCACCTGAAAAATAAAAAAAGAAATCACACAGAAGCAAAGGATTTTGCTTCAGAAAGCAAGGTATCTGTACCTCTCAAATGAAAACTAGTTACATTTGAAACTACATCATTAATTTAAAAGCCTTATATCTTGCACAAACTGTTAGTTCCCCACGGGCTAGTGAAGTTCAGACTAACATCCACTGATGCTGTACTTTCTCCTCTCCTAAATCCCCTCCAAATTCAGCCAGGACAGCTGAATGATTTTTACCTGCTCTTATGCACAAGGGAAAGAAAACACTACACCCAAATGGGAAAACTAAAGTGCTGCAGCACATAAACCCCCAGTGTTCACCATCCATTCAGCAACAACTCCCTTCTACCATTTCATAATGGATCAGGGTATAAAGGATGTTTTCTGGACCAATATGAAACACACAACCAAGCAGGAACCTGCTGTTAGTCCACGAAGCAGCTACAGCAGGGAGCTGTCATTTTACGACTTGCTTCAAGCCAAGTGAATTTGTTTCACAGCTTTTTCCTGCAGTTTTGGCAGCCTCTAACTGAAATCTGTTTTGCTCAACCATTCCCAGTGCTTTTAGATCCAAATGAAAAGGTTTTAAGTAACATTCAGAGATTCAGAGCAAAAAGTCAAGCAATTTCACACCTAAGAGTCACTGAGAGCACACAAACTGCTCATACCACCCCAGTTCACTCAGTCTCTGTTTCTCTGGCAGCTATGGTGGCTCATGGAGAATTGAGAGTCAGAGCTGTCCCAAGACGACCCCATCAACATGCCAGATGTTTTTAGCCTAAAGAAATTTAAGGGAACATGACTCTTCTACTTGTGGTGAAGACCCAGGAATCCAAGAGAAACTTACACCTTCACTCTGCCAGTCCTCTTCTAGATCATGTGTTTTAAGAATGTTTTTTCCTGTAGGATAAGAGCTCAAGAATCAACCTCTGTCAGGCAGAGATTTGGAAACTAAAATCTATTCTTTTTGAGTTTTTATCATTGTTGCTGTACAGGATTTCAATGCTGTGCTGAAGTCCCTAACTGTGTAAAGGCTGACAGATGTGACTGCTGCAAATTCCAAATGCCATTTACCTTGTACAGCTCACCCCAGATTCTCTTGGACTGTCCTTTCTTAAAGATTTCCTCTTGTGCTTCATCCCTAGAAGACATCACCAGAAACATCAGCAACCACAGATACAGGGTCAGGATCTCATTCTCTTAAGCCATTTACAGACAAAAGAGGGGACGAAGCCCAAGTAACAGCTGGTATTTAGCCAAAATCCCAAATTCAGTTAATCTCTTTTTCCTTCCTCCTCACACAGTAACAGCATTGATGGAGGTGCCAGATACTTCTTTAAAAACAAGGCTGGCTTTTCATACATGTAAACAATTAATCACTTTTCCTTCCCAGTCACCTTACACCGGTGTCCTCTGTCACCAGGTCTCGGTCCTTGCCCTGGTCGTAAGACTCAGACGAGGCCTCAGCATTCTCCACTAGAGACTGCACATCACTTGCAAGCAGAGTTGGTCTTTTCCTTTGTGATTTGGGGCCAAACGTTGTTTCAAATGTTTCTGTGTCAAGAATGTGAACTCTAGAGGTCTGAGGAAAAACAGGTCTGTCAAAAAAAACAAACTCCAAGCATTGTTTTTTCCCATCTCTCGTGACACACAGGGAAGGAGCCCCAAGTTCAACACAGCCCTGGCAGCCTGTAACAAGTGACAGGCACTTCCCTAATGATGTTTGAGTTTTCTAGCTCAAGCTTTGAGAAACACAAGAGTGGATACCTAATAAGCAACAAAACATTCTGCACTCACCAACGAACCATGCTTCAGTTCTTCCACCATAAATGGTGTCAAATGCAATTACAACCACCGTGATGAAAATTCAGCTGCTATCTTTGATCATTTCTTGTTTTTCTAACATGAACACAAATCTCGCCAAATTCTCAGATTTTTGTCAGGGATAATTACAATCAAAACTGTAGATTTTAAAGCTTGCAATGAAAGCCAGCTTGTCTTGGAACAGTAAACAATCCACTGCTGAGAGCAGCAATTTGTTTTTGTAATGCACGTTTTAACACAATTTTTCCCTAATTTAAATAACGTTCTTTTGACATGAACTCAGAAAGTTTCCATATGACAAAATAGCTACCAATAATCCATAATAATGAAAAAAAAAAGGCAATAACTAAAACCTGATGTACTAGAAATGAAGGCTGAATGAACAAAGAATTTCTGACAAAGGATAAAAGTATTTTGGTTCAAATTCATCGTATTTGAGTTCAAATTCATCACGTGAGTGTCTGCAAGGTGAAGCAGCCTCAAGAAAGGCCCAGGAGCTGTTAGAGGCATTAGAACATCAGCTGGCACACTAACCCATCAGAAATCAGAGCATAATATGATATAACCTCTCACAGAATCACAGAAGGCTTTGGGCTGGAAGGGCCTTTAAAGCCCATCTCGTTCCATGCCCTGTCCCCCTTCCACTATCCCAGGCTGCTCCATGCCCCGTCCAACTGGCCTTGGACACTTCCAGGGATGGGGTAGCCACAGATTCTCTGGCCAGCCTGTGCCAGGGCCTCCCCACCCTCACAGGAAAGAATTTTTGGGGTAATTTCCGATTGGAAAATGAGAACTGTTATTAAATAATGTATCTTTTTTTGCCCTCACACTTGATGCCCACAGTGACAGGCAATCAGAACCATCCTTCCCCAAGGAATCCACTACAGCTGCCCCTCCCAAGGCTTCCAGAACCCAATATTTCCCCAGACTGAGCAGAGACAACACAACTGTTCACAGGTAAATCACTGTGTGCACACAGTGCACAGTGAGTGATACCCACGTGTGGTTTGATCCGGTCGTAGAAAAGGGACATGGGCAGCTTCTTCTGCTTCATGATCACCCTGTAAGGATCCTTCATCACAGTCTCCATCTCCTCCTGGAATTTCTGTAGAGATGATTGCTTGATCACACGAGTATTTCCTGAGTGTAAAAAACAAACATCACACCTGGCCATTCCTTATCTTAACTGCTCCAACTGGGGACACTAATAAAACATGAACTTTCCATTTAGGAACAAAAATACAAGTGACAAATCCAAAGGGTTTTACTTGAGACCAAGCCCAAATAGGCAGCCAATCCCTTTCTTTCCTACCATTTATATGAAATTTTAAAAGTATCTCTAGGAAATTTAACAGCCATACACATGGGCAAACCATGGGGACAGGCCACAGGAGCCAAAATAAGCAACCTTAGGGGAGTGTGTGGAAAGCAAACCACCAAGCACAGGCACAAGCAAGGAGTGACAATGATGCCTTAGGATTTTAGCTTTTATATTTTTTATATATTTGTAACCCTGTAATTCTTTAGTGTATAACTCCAAACTCCATATCCAGTGTGAGCTGCTGCTCTCCCATTTTGGGCAGACACAACAATTCCTCTCCAGGCTGGGAATCAAGGACACCTCACTGCCTCAGGCCTGAGAGTTGGAAACAAGTGAGTTGAGGGAACAAACTTGGAGTAAATGACTTCATTACCTGAAGCTGTAATTGTAAGATGAACCCTCAATATGCAAATGGACCAAACTTATTAAAGTATGAAAACCCATGACTCGTCATCCATTTTGGGTGTAGTCCCTGAGGGGCTTTGTCTGCCCAAAATGTACCTGAAGGCCCTTCAATAAATATAATCACTTTTTATTCCCTTAATTTTGCCTGGCCTCATTTTCTAGGTAGCCCCACAAGGCATCAACAACAGCAGGGGTCCCTCACCTTCCCTTTCAGCACCTGTCCCACACAGTTCTCAGACCACCATCCTGAAATAAACACATTCCAACACATAAAGTTCAACAGTTTTGAAGTTTGCTGAGTCTGGAAGTTGGACAAAACTCACCAAACCATTTGATATTTGGTTCCACTCTTGCGACAGTGCCTGGAGCCACAGTTGACTGAAACTGCAGAGGTTTGATCACTTTGCCATGTTTGTTCCTAAAGAACAAATGAAGACATGTTAGTGCACAGGGGCAGAACTGACCCCTCTAGCCCTTTTTACCAGGCCAGAAGCAGAGACACAAAATGCAGAGACCCTTCACCTGCAGCCGGTGCTGCTGCACATTCCATGAGGGTGAGTTAATCCAACCCTGAGCAGCAGTGATGGCAGTCACTTGGTCTCACTCCAGCCTGGCCAGACCCTCCCTGCAGCTGCTTGTGTCAGCCCAGGAAGGGCTCATGGGGCTGCAAAAGGCATCAAGTACCGTTTTCTAGCAAATCCCACTGCATTCTCTCATGAAGCCTTTTAACCAGTTCTGCCCATCAGCTCTGCAGGAATCATCCACACAGGATTTGCAAGATGAGACCTGGTTGAACTCAGCAATATTTCAAAATCCCTCCTCCCCATCTGCTCTCCAAACAGGGGGAAATTTGGCAAAATAAGCCAAAAATGCTGATGTGAAACAGGATTCTCAGAAGTGCCATGGTACAGACAAGGTGGGTGCTGCTCCCCTGGGGAACAGAGGGACCCTCTTGAAGATGCTGACGGGAGCTGAGGCTCTTCAGGTATTTTGGGGGGAACTTTCGAGCTACGTTGCTGTGGGAAATTCGGGAATTCTGTTTGTTTTGGGTCTCATGACACTCCACGCAGATGTGTCAAGTGTTTCCCAGGTGTATCCCTGGTACATTACTGGGCTGCTGAGAGCTCGGGATCAGGTTTGAGATCAGCCTCCCCAGCTCACGGGGTTACAGAGCACACGACGGAGCGACACCGTGCCAGTACCGAGGCGTTTTGTCGCCTGTCCTTGGCGCGGTCCTGCCTGGCCGGTACCGGGAACGCGGCCAGGTCACGACACAGCTCCCCCGCGGTCCGGGCAGCGCTCACCTGCGCTCCTTCTGCCGGTACATGTTGAGGCGCCGGATGGTCGCTCGGTCCCGCATGTTGCTCCCTCCCTCGCCCCCGACGCGATCTGCGGACACAAGAGAACATCAGCCTCGGTCCGGTCCGACCCGATCCGATCCAGCCCGGCCCGGCCCGCAGCCCTGCCCGTACCGGGGTTGGTGCTGGCGCGGGAGGGGTTGATGGAGCAGCGGCCCTTGTAGCGCGGTTTCACCATGGTGCCGGTGCGGGTGGCGGGACAGGCCCGGAGCGCTCGGGACGTGACAGGGACAGGGACACGCGCGCGGCACTTCCGGCGCGCGGCAGCGTCTGACGCACTTCCGGGAGCCACCGCGCGGCGGCGCAAGCGCAGTCGGCATCTCCGTGCCTGGTTGCCACGGCAACGCGTGGGCCCGCCCCGGCCCCGGGAGCCCCGGGGTCCCTTGGTGTCCCCCCGCGTTCCCTGTGTCCCCCCCCGTGCCCCTCTGCTCCGTGTCAGTGCCCGGTTCCGGGAGTGGCGGTGCCCGCCCCGGAGCGCTGCGGTCTGCCCGGGTCCGGCCCGGGGCCGCGGGGTGGTTCGAGGGCCCGGCGGGGGCGCTGGCACGGGTGCCCCCATTGTTTGGGAAATGGTGTTTGTTCACAGACACATAATGGAAATCGTTCGGGAGAGCGGCAGGAACTCTCCCTGCCTTTCGCTGATGGATGGGGGCTGCTGGTGGGACACTAGGGCAGCCAGAGGGACACTGGGGAGGGTAGAGGGACACTGAGGAGGGTGGTGGGACACTAGGGCAACCAGAGGGACACTGGGGTGGCCAAAGGGGCACTGCTGCAGCAGACACTCGAGCACAAGGCAGTGCTGGTGGGTGTTTACAGGCGTGCGGGGCTGTTCTTTCTGGATTTCTGGCAAAAAAATTTAAAACTTAGCAATAACAACACTTGTGTGTTTTTATGTGCATGTAAAGAATTGCATGGATGGTGCACTAACAAATCAAATCTGTGCAAGTTCTGTGTCCAAAGCGTAAGCCCACATTAACGTTACTGCCAGATTGTAATAGCAATTTGAAAGCTCCTCACCTTCGGGAAATGAACAAAGCTGAACTGAAACTGTTAATTGATACCAGAGCTTGGGCTAGGGCCAAGCTCAGCACCTTGGGGAATACTTGCCTAAAACACAGCTCTGGCCCATCCTTCCTAAACACTCATTAGCAGCAGAATGTTCCCAGCCAGTGCAATGTCTTTCTGGTGCTGCTAATGCTCCTTTAAACCCAGAACAATAACAGAGCTGCTGGAATTTTGTTCTTTTAATGATTTTCAGCGTTTTGCTGTGAGGTGTAGAGTCCCTGCTGTACAAAGGGAGCCATGATGAGTCAGGCCTTGGGACATGTTTTGTAAGACTGAGTCTGGAGTTGGAGGCTGTTTGGCTTAAGCCTACACGTTCTGGTTTTTCTCTTAATAGAATTATCTGTGCCTTGGGCATTGAAAAAGTACACATTGATGTGGGCATAAAAAAATCAATTCCAAATTGTAGATAATTGTTTAAGCTATCAGACTCGAGGCTCATGTAGAAGAGTTTTCCCGGGACAAGTGTGTTTTCTATTAGAGTTGATATCAATCTGTCAGAAGAGCCTTTTGATTTTCAAAATTGTAGACTAAATAGTTGAGTAATACTTTTGCTCTGCTCTCCCCAACTCTTTCTTCCTTTCCATTAAGAAAACTCCCTCTTTATTGTTAGCAAGAGATCCTGGGGTGCAGCCAGAAAGTCACCATCTCTTTCTATGAGAGAGCAGCCCCAGCCAGCTTTGGGCAGGAGGTTGTGGCAGGGAGAACTTGGCTTGGGGATACCCAGAGTTGGGTGCTGAATTCCCAGTTGGAAGCATTCGTGAGAGGGCTCAGGTCCTTTACCCAGCCATGCCTTACTCCCTCATTGGGGTGGGCTAAGAGCCTGGATTTTCTGTCATAAGAAAAGATGCTACTGATCTTGTGTGGGGCCTGCATTCAAACTGGCAGTGCTTTCCTCACTCTCACATATTCCCTGACCCAAATTCCATCACTGGGGCCAGCAGTTGGTGTTTAACTTGCACCATCCCTGAGGCTGCAGCTGCTTATTGTGTATCTGATAATGTGCAAGTCAGATATTTTGCTCCACTAAACTGATGTTTTCTTGCTCTATGACTCACAGACTTTCCTTTGCTATTGGTGCATTCCCCCATTTCAATCTTTAGCTTCTTCTCATTCTGTTACCATTGGCTGCAGCAGGACACTGTGCCACAACCAGCCAGGAAAACAGGGCCACAGATGGTTATCCATTGCCTCTGCTACATAGCCTCAGCTCCTCAGCACCACTGCCCTGACCAGGGCTTAAATGAAATCATTTTGAGTTTTATGTGGCCTCATCTTTGTCAAATCCCAGTGAATGTGGTTACGTGATGCCATCGGAATGACTCATTCCCATAATTACATATGTTCTGAGGGGTCATTCCCATTGTGTTATTAAAAACTAGTGATGTTGGATTTTTGGCAGGGACTGTCTTCCTCGTATGATCTACAGATTTTGTCAATTAAATGAAGGAAAAGTAGATTTCCAAGAGTTTAGAACAAGACCGGACTTGCACTCGGAGCTCTTTTGCAGTGCGGTATTTGAGCTCCTCTGTTTTATTTAACAGGATAAAGCAGCATCAGCCATCTCTCTCTATTGCAGCAGCTCCCTGCAGAGGACAAAGTGAAATGGTGAAACAAGTGAATTTTGTAGCTCATCTTCAAAATCACAGCAGAAGATATTGTAGGCTGTTTATCACCACAGCATCTTTCCCAGCTCAGTTCCTCAGGCATGGCTTCCCAGGGATACAACTGGCAGGAGCAGGGGCAGGGCTCCTTGGCACAAGGCTCCAGGTGTGACAGCTCTTGAACAGGAAAAACACAGTGATCCTAGATTGTTGCCTTGGATATGGAGTTCCCAAAATGGTGACTGAAAGCAACAGGGGAATTCGGGAGGGAGGAGAAAACTGAAGTCAAGAAAATAGGCAAAAAGATGTGAGAGGACTTTGAGAGCCCAGGCTGAACTGTGCCAGCAGGGTCGAGCCCTTGGAGCTGTGCAAGCTGCAGAGCCCTGGGCTTCACTCTGGGAACATCTGCCAGCACCTTGGGTCTGGCACTCACCCGCACTCTGGAAGCTAAAGCAGTTAAATAGCAATGTTTTCCTGTGGTTTGATTTGAACAGTCAGGGAAAGTAACTTCTACCCTTATAAGCTGGGCTCCTCTGTGGCACAGGAGGGGCTGTGGCTGCTGAGGCCCTGTCAGTGCCTCTAATACCTCAGGCTGTAAATAATAATACACAACCTACCTGGCTGCCTCTTTTTCATGTTCTTCAAAAATCCTGGAAATTCCAGCAAGCAGTTCCATCCAAACTATGGTTTGGCATTCAGTTGGGTGTGATGTATTACCGTGTACATAAATGCCATCAGGGTGATTTATTTACAGGGTGACTGATTAAATACACTGGTATTTCTGTAATTTTAATATAGATTTTTAAAATGTGATGCCTATCATCTCTCTCTCTGAAGTCTACTGACTTCATAAAATCTGTAAATATATATCTGAATTATTCATTTTAGTGTTCTTACACAAAGTAATCCAAACAATAATTTTGGAGATAACCTGTTTCACTATCCTACTTTGTTTCCTTTAATCAAAGCTAAGATTTCTCCTGAGTGAGAAATCATTTAAACATAAACATGAGCTAAGGAGTATATACATTACCTCCACCTCTCTGGGGTGGAAAGTCAGTGAATTACTGTGTGAGGAGTGTCTGTGCACACAGTTCATTGACTGTAGATGATGAAAAATACAGATTTATATTACCCAGACAGGGTTAAGAATGTGATAGAACCAACATGGTTGTGGTGACATTCATCTGCTTTAGGTTCCAAATCTCAGCAAATAAGAGAGAAATTAAACAGCTCCAAACCCACAACTGCAAGCTGTCCTTTATTCCTGGCCCTTTGTGCTCCCCATGGCATGGGATGTATTGCTCAAAAGATGAAGAAACAGACTGGAAATCATTCTGCAGATTCTGAGTTAATGGAATTCTGTCCAGCAAATAACACCAGGTTGTTCAGCAGGGAAGATGAAGCTGTTTCCTGTGCAGTGAAGTTCCTGACAAAGCATCTCTCTGTCTGAGCATCCAGCAGTTGTTTCTCCAGTTCAGCATCAAGCTGATAAAAGCACAGTGTAGGAATACGTGCAGGAGTTGGAGCAGTGATCCCATCCATGATCCATGAGGTTCCTTTGGCTCTCAGATGGAGGCAGAAGGCTCTCAGGAGAGGCTTGCTATGTCTGTGGACATTTTTGATTAGTTGGGTTTGATGCCAGTTTTGGTGAATAAACAAATGAAGCTGGTTCAGCAAACCCATTTATTGATTTATTTGTTTAAAGACATGTATTTTACAGTGATGCCATGGAGACAACACCACAACAGGGTTATTTAGTGCATGGAAAGACAGCATTCCCATGTGTGTGAGTTGAGGTGACATCACCCAGCTAAGGACATCTCAGCTTGGACTGGAGAGCTCAGTGTGCAGTTCATGTTCGTCAAAGGCAAAATGTTCCTAAATTCATAACTGAACCAGCTCTGGGAGTGGGAGTAAGCACAATTCTTGAGCTGACTCAAAAAAAAAAAAAAAAAGAAAATAAATTGGATGTATTTTTTTATATTGTTTCTCCTAATTGTTCTAAAACAATTTAATTTGAAAATCACTCCTACTGAAAAAATCTTGGATATTCTTAATATGCATCTTAAACTTGCTGTTACCTTTGTCCCTTTTTCTTCCCATTTTGCTCTGAAAAAAGGAAGAAAGTAGGGGAAAGGCTACAACAGAAAGAAGTTTGTCAGTTTTTCTAATAATCCCTAGAGTTCTCTAAAATAGGTTCTGTTGATTTATTACATGCAGTTTAGTTTTGAAATAGTTGTCTTAATAGTACCAGGAGTTACTGTAGGGAATCAAGTCATTACCAGAGCCTCATGTAGACAACTTTCCTAATGCATTCTCATTTGCTTGATGTTCACTGAGAACTCGCTGGGGACACAGCACCAGGAGGGAGGCACAGCGAGTGAGAGAGCTGAGCTTCACCAACTGAAGCTGATAAAAGTGAAAGGGAAAATGGTTCTGCTTATGAGCAATGCCATGGCACAAACAAAATACTTCTCTCACAGGCTAGAAAATAGAGCAAGATCAGATCATTCCACCGGGAAGCTTTCAGAAATCATATGAACATGATCCCTAAACAATTTAAAGGATGACTTTTAAGAATCTCTTTCTCCCCCTGCTTGGTATGCTGATCATTTATCATTGTGCTGAAATGGAATCCCCTTTCAAAGGTGTAACAGCTTCTTGTTTACTTAAACACAAAGTGGACGATAGGCTGAAAGGTTTTTCTGCCAGCAGAGCAGTCACAGAGAGTTTGGTACAGCTCTGGAGCTGAAACAACTGTGCAGCTTCCACATCCTGCACTGAGCCAAGCCAGCCCTGTGGTGGCTGGGTGAAGTCAGTCAGGGTGTTCTGTGCCAGAGCTGAGTCTTCAGTGGGCACCATGAGCCACAGGAGAGAACCAGGGCTGTGGGTGTGGGCAGGTGACCCCTTGGAGGAACAGGGAGCTCTCTCCAGGCTACCCTGCACAACTGTTGGCTCACTCTGCCCTCCAAAACCACAGAGCAGAGAGTGCAATGGAAGTGAGTACGGCGAAGATTGGATTCACCAGGGTTGGTCTGGGGTGAGGTTTCCCCTGCCCTTTGCCCCACCAGGGAGTTGGAGCTCCAGCAGCACACCCCTGATCCACCCTGGGCACATCTCTGTGAGCCATATCACAGAATTCCCAGAATGACCATCACCATCCCTCAGGACCAGAGAGCTTCTGCTGAACTCTTGAGAAATGAAATGTGTCTCTAAACATATTTATACAGAGGAAGCACATTTTACAATGCCAGGGCAGTGAGTGGTGAGACCCTGTGACACTGCTGAAGGAAGAGCTTCCTGAGCAGAGCAGTCAGTGAACCTGCACGTCCCACCAGGGCTTGCCAGGTCTGTCCTGCACAGTCCTTGTCCCAGTTCCTCTGCTCAGGTGTCAGCTCTTGCAGAGCAGGAGAATCCAGGAAACTCCAGCCAGTGGGATGCAGACAAGTAGTTTCTACCCAATTAAAAATTTTCTTTCTCTTCTGCAGGACCTGAGCTGTGCCTTCCCTCTCCCACCTGCCTCCCTACTGCCACGCATCGGGGTATGGCCAGCAGCAGGACTGGCTGTCCCCAGCCCGGGATTGTCCCACAGCTGTGACTGGCTGAGCTGAGTCACAATGTTTCAGCAAGCTGTGGTTTGTTTTAACCTCTCATTTCCTTAATTTGCTGTGTGTTAAGTGGATCCTTCAGTGGGGAATTCCTCGGAGCTCAGTGGGGTGCAGCTGGGGTCCCTCACGCAGGAGGGCTGGCAGCATTTTCTGAGATTTTCTTAAAGCTTTGGTGAGTTTCCCTTCCACAAGTGAGTCTCTGTCCTGTGGGACACCAGCCTCCATAGGGGCCAAGGTATGAACCACACACTCAGGAAGCTGGTTGTCATTTTGATTTTTGTTTTTTTTTTTTTAATTTGAAATAATTCTTTGAAGCAGATTCAGGGCTGATACCACTGACCTCTTATCATAAACTTTAAACATGTATTCGCAGTGATAAAGTCATACAGCTTAAAACACAAAATAAGGGATGAGGGAAGAGAAAGAGGCCACTGCAGTGTGTGTTTGGGTGCCAGGTCAGGGAGAGTGGCCATGTGGGTTCAGTCTCATCCCCCGGCAGAGTGGGGCTGTGCTGGGGCCACGTGCTTGGGCTCCAGTTGACACCTTCCATCATGAAATCAATCCCATGTCTGGGTCCTTCACTGGCTTATGCTCCACCTCTCCTCTGCAGTGTCCCCACAGAGCCCTGGGGCTGTGGGCTTTGCCTCCGTGTGTGCTCCCACTCCTCAGCAGCGTTCTGCCACAGTCCTGGGCAGGGGGTGTGTGTGCAGCCTCCTTAGGTACTCTGTGTGTGGCCTCTGTCAGTCTGTGGGTCAGCCTGGAGTATATGTCTGTCTCTGGACACGTGTACATGGTGTAGCAGTGCTCTGTTCAATAAAGCTTTCATATACATAGCAGCAATGGAGTCTTGCCATCAGGTGACACACAGGGCCAGCTACTGGGCAGGGCTAGCGGGCGTCACGGCCACAGTGGCCCCTCTCTGTTTGTTCTTCCTCTTCTTGGTGCCAGACTTAGTGTCTTTGGTGTCTTTCCGATTTCTATTTCCATTATCTTGCTTTCCTTGCTCTTCCTTTTTCTTCCTTTTCCCTGCAGTAAAGCAAAGGGGCAGCGTGAGGTGGAGCAAGGTCAGCCCTGTCCACCTCCCCCTGCCCTGCTGGTCAGTTCCTGTGCATTTAATCCCTGCTCAGAACCCTTAACAGAGCTGCAATCCTTGTCCATTCTGTAACAACATAACCAAACCACCATTCATCCTGAAGACACTCTAATTCCTGGGAAAAACAGAGAGAAGGGAAGGGAAGGGAAGGGANAGAGAAGAGAAGAGAAGAGAAGAGAAGAGAAGAGAAGAGAAGAGAAGAGAAGAGAAGAGAAGAGAAGAGAAGAGAAGAGAAGAGAAGAGAAGAGAAGAGAAGAGAAGAGAAGAGAAGAGAAGAGAAAACTCCCATCACAGCAGCACACAGGAATGCACCCTTGACTGCTCTCTGGCCAGGGAAGAAATAGCTGAAACCTGTGGCACACATGGCAAGCTGTGCCAAGGATTGCGCCCCTGGGGGCTGTGCCCCTTCCACCTGCAGCTCTCCCAAGTGACATCCCATCTGTATCCCTGCACTTCAGAGGAGTCAGGAGCTGCACAGAACATTTGTGACACTGGACAAACACTGAACAATTGTGTGACTACTTGTGCCTGACCTCTACAGGCACAGTGTGTGGGGGAGCAGTGGTGAGACCCCCCAGCTCTGCTCACCTTCGGGGCACTGGCTCTTCTGCACCGTGCATCGCCGCACCTCCGTGGTTGCAGGGCACAGGGACACATCCCCAGAGGGAGCCTGCAGAATCCGCCGTGTCCGGTCCTCATTGCCCTTCTTGAAGCCACAGAGCTTCCTTTTCTTGGAGCAGGGTCCCCACGGCCCCCACTCGCTCATTTCACATTGTGCTGCCAGATAACAAGAGAGCCCAGCTGTAACTCCTGTTCCTGGGTTGCCAGCTCAGACCATCCCAGAGCCCGCCACTGCCTCTCCCCCCCACCTCAGGCTGCAGGGAAGTGTGTGTTTCCCCAGCAGGTTCCTAAATCCCCAAGCACCCCCTTCCATGCCACGCCACACCAACTCTGGGTCACAGTTCACAAACACTGGGGGCTGCTCTCTGTTCAGGCTGGTTCCCAGAGGGCTCTGCCCCATGAAGGGCTGTGCTGTCACTCCCTTGGCACGGGTACAATGAGGGGTTCATCATCTAAACCCCCCTGCAGCACTACCCCTGCAGATATGAAAGCTTGCTTACCAGGACTGCTGCACTCCATGGTGCCGTTGGCAGCAGCGTAGCCTTCAGGGCACGTGACGTAACATCTCCCTTTGTGCAAATACAAACCTTCCTTACATTTTGTGCAAAAGTTTCGACTGAAACACGACTCACAGTTCTCAATTTTGCATTCTGGGGGGAAAAAAAACAAACCAAACACCAAAGCCATCATGTAGTCCAATGTGAACAAAAGACTCAAGAAGCTCCATACTGCCAGCCAGAGCCCAGTCCTGGCTCCCAGGGGTCTCACAGCAGCCAGGACATGTCTCTGAGCACCGGCCTGGCTGTGCCACTCAGAAGTGAGATTTCTTTGCACCATTCCCTGTGCTGCAGCTCTCACAGCCATCAACAGCCACTGCCAGGACAGAATCAGGCAGGGTGGGAAAGTTTTGGGCTGGTGTTCAGCTGAGCATCAGTCAGCCAAAGGGGACAGTGCAAAGGATACAGTCCTGGATCCAGCTGCAGCTACAGGACAGGCTGCATGGAGAGGGAGCTGGGTGGAAACCTGGCCATGAGGGTGCTGTGCATGGACCTGCCAGGGGAGTGATCGTGTGTTTCCACGTCCAGCTCTCTCTGGTGCTCTGGCTACAAGATGCAAGCCAAGGACTTCACTCAGAGCTGCCTGAGTCTGGTGAGCAGTAGAGTGGGAAAAGAGGCACTAAATGCCTGAAAGGATTTCCCTCTTCCCAAAGGCTGCCAGTTTGGCAACCCATATAAAAAAACTGCCCAGAGGTCCTGCAAGATCCCACATCCACAGCATGCCCACGCAGTGCTGAGTGGGTCTATTTTCTTTGCTTTGCTCAGCTGTGCCTCACCCCTTCCATACAGCCACAGCACCTCTGGCCCCTGAGCAGAGGCATGTGCTGCCCTGCAGAGCACTGCCTCCTGCCCCTGCCCCTTCCCTCCCAGCCCCACACTCACTGATGCACTTGTTCATGTCCGTATTGCGAAGGCCAAAGTATCCCAGTGGACAAGAAGGCAGGCAGATCCCAATTTGTCGGATATCGTTCCGCTCCAGAAGGATGAAGAGTTTGGGGGAACACCTCAGGCACCCATTGAACTCAGAGCACAGGTCACAGCCCCTGGCACAGCCCTGACTCAGCTCGGTGCTGACTGGAAGAGCAGGATAGAGGCAGTGGTTAGTGCTGGGCTCTGCAGGCACCAGCTGTGACCCCAAACCACTGGCACCACTGGCAGGAAGGGCAGGAGCTGGGACCAGATCAAGCACCAGGGTCCTGCAGCACTGACACACTCACAGCACTGCTCTGCCAGACACCATGACCCCGTTCCCCCATCCCCAAAGGCCACAGGAGCCAGAGCTGTGCCAAGCGCAGGCACAAGAGTCACAACTATGGCCATGCTGAGGACCAGGACCCAGGAGCAGCCACCAGCTGTGCCCAGAGTCCCGGCACTGTCCACCCCAGCCCACTGCCTCCCAGCCCTGATGTCTGTGTGGGGCAGGCACTAATGATGGGCATGTGCCCAAGGGTCCAGCACCTCCCGGTCCAGCTGCCTCCCTGCTTGGAGCTGGCAGTGCCTCCATGCCAAGGACCAGTGAGGACCAGAGCACATGGCTCTGGAGTGAAACTGTTCCACTAATTCCATCTATACTGCGTCCCAGGCTGGATCTCACTCTGACTCTGCCCATGTTAAATTCTATCTGGCAGCTGGGAGGTGTCACTGCCCCCAAAATAGAGATGTGTTCTCAGCTCCTACATTCAGTCCAAGAAAAATACTCAATCCCATGTCTTGAGAGTTTTCTGCTTTTAATTATCATATAAAATGCTGCTTGTTTTGAAACCAATAGCATTCTTTGCAGACTAGAATGCAGGTTATTTTTATTAGTTTATTATGCAAGCCATGTCCTTGTTTATAGAAAAGCTGTGTATTTAAAAGATGCATTCTTTTAAATACCATGTTTACTACACTTCAAAAGCAAGTGTAGAGCAGCATAGTGCTCATGTGTCAGGACTAGAGGTGAGAAAGCTGCCCTGACCCCTCACCATGACCCAAGAGCCTGGCAGCCCTCGCTGCCTGCCCCAGCCCCATTGCCATCACCAGGTCTCTGGGCATGGAGGCTGCTTCAGCCTTGGGAAGAGACACCAAAGCGGGGGGAGTCCTCAGCCCCCAGCTGCCAGGAGGGTTCACTGGTCTGGACTGGGATCTCCTTGGCACTGTGAGCCCTGGCCCCCCTGCACAGAGGCCCTGGGGATCCAGCCCCATCTCTCCCACAGCGCTGGGCCCTGGTGCCAAGCTCTGCATCCATGACAAAGGTATAAACTGGGCCCTCACTGGAAATTGCCTTTATAGCATTAGCCATGACGTCAGGTTTTCCTTGTTCTCCCAGGGCTCAGCAGTCCCAGTTTCAATATAAAATCAATTTTATATAATTTAATTTAAAACAGTTTTAATGTAAAACAGTTCTAACATGCGGTTACATAAAGGAGGGCAAACTGTGGCTGCTCTTGTGCCAATTCTGCCTGGCTGCCCTGCACGAACCCTACCAGGGACCCCCTGGGCTGGAGGCACAACTGACCCCCCCTGTGACCTCAGGGGACATGGGGAGTGGGTCTGGGGGATCTCTGCAGGCTCTTGGGGCACCACAGGCTCTGCCCAGCTCCCCATGTTGTAAACACATTCACACCAGCATGACCTTCATGGCATCACGAGAGGAAGTAGAGAAGAAAAGCATTTCATACATACTTCGTCTTTGCCTCTTGCCCTTCACCACTTTGCTGCTGCCTGTTAGATCCATCGAGCTTAGAAAAACCACCACCACAAGCAGTCCAAGCTGCATAGTAACTCTCCAGCGCTGCAGCCCCTCCGTCGTGGGGTGGTTGGGGGAGTGTGCTCCACAGCTGGGGTCTCTGCCGCCGCTAAATCGTCTCGGGTGGGATCAGAGCTGAGAGTCTGTGCACAGAGCCAGGTCTCGGACCATATCCACAAACTACATCAGCACCAGCGAGATTAGGTAGCAGGTAACATGGCTCTACCTTCATCCCTGTCAGGAGTGCAGGAGCTCGGCCCTAGTCCCATCGGGGGCTCGGCTGTGGCTGTTAGCTGCTCGCAGTTTCCAGGTACGCTGGCAGGAACTGCAAAAGAAGAGGAGACGGGTTAGTTTGACAGACAGCATCACTCCCACGATGGCTGGGGGTGAGCACGGGGGTTGTAGGGTGCACTGGGGGTGCTGGCAGATAGTTTCACCCAGAGTGATGTGGGGAGAACTGTGCTCCAGCCTCATCCATAAGTCCCTGTTGCTAATAATCAGCACCCGTCTAAATGCTCAGGGCATCTTTGCCCTGGCAGATGGTGCCAGTGCTGCAAACAGTAGTTAGAGCTGGAATTTGTTTAAAATAGAGCCAGACCCTTGTGCTGCCCTCCCCAAGTGGCAGATGGCTGCTGCGGGTGCCAGGCACACAAGATGTTTCCCATCGAGTGGGCACCTCTGGGGCTGGTAGTCAGAGCAGAGAGCGAGCCTGCAGTCCCCAGCCAGGGCTGGAGCTGTCTGGGGACGGGGTGGGATCCTCCACGAGCTGCCCAAAACGCTGCGTTTCTGCTCTGGGGGAATTTCCAAACCTCCCATCTCCCGTTCCCTGAAGCACAGGGCAGGGTCAGCGCTGTCTGCACAGGGCTGAGCGCCGCAGCTGCCGGGGCCGTCTGTGCCCCAGGCTCACCGGCAGGGACAGCCCAGAGTGGGGCAGTGAGCCCAGAGTGGGGCAGCGAGCCTGGCTGCAATGGGGCAGCAAGCTCGGCTGCATTGGGGCACTGAGCCTGACTGCAATGGGGCAGCAAGCTCGGTTGCATTGGGGCAGCGAGCTCAGCAGCAATGGGGCAGAGAGTCCGGCTGTATTGGGCACTCACCCTGGCTGCACTGGGGCAAAGAGCCCAGCTGCAATGGGGCAGTGACCCCGGCTGCATTGGGGCAGAGAGCCCGGCTGTGAGTCCTGTGCTGCCCTCACCAAGCCATGGCGCAGTGGCCCAACGTGCATGGCAGGACAGAGCAATGAGATGGCAACACCAGCCAGACAGGCTGGGCAGCAAACCAATGGCTCTGCATGAACTTCTGGAGAGAGAAGGGAAGCCCAGTTGCCTGACAGCCAGCCAGCACCCAGGACTCCTCATGTACCATCCTTTCCTGAGAGTGCCCAAGCCCTTGCTCCAGCTGGCTGCTGACAGGGTATTTTCCCTGTAGTTTTCGAGTGGTTTTCCCTGTGCCCGGTGTGAAATAAGGGCAAGCTCCGTGCTGCACCAAGAGATCTGGCACTGCCAAGCCAGGCCCCACTCCTCTCTGCAGCTGGCAGAGCAAAGCCCTGCCAACGGCAGACATTGTGTTGGAATAAAGGCGACAACATTTGTTCTGTGAAGTCAAATGAAACAGAAAATTGTTTTAATCCCTTTATAATAACTGCGCAATCACCAATGCCCCAAACAACTGGTGGCGACAGTGCTGGAAACGAGCCCGGCCTCAGCCTGGGATGGGCCAGTCCCCTCCCTGGCCCACCCTGGGTGGGGGACCTGCTGAAGGACCACTGGACCAAGCAGCCCCTGCCCCAGCCCACCTGAGGGTGGTTATGGCCAACAGCAGGGCACCTGGAGGGAGGGGGAACCCCAGCAGCAGGCTGGGCTGGCAGGGAGACGTGACCCGGGTCCCACCGAGCCGTGCAGCAGCACATGGCACCAACACTGAGCTGTGCCAGGTGTGGGCACCTCCCGGCAGCACTGGCTCACCTGTGGCGGTAGAGCTGGCAACCACCTGGCGCTGTGGGGCCACCGCCACTGTCCCCCCGCCCTGGTGGCTCTGAACTTTTCACCGTGTCCCTGCTGCGAGTGCCGGGGCAGGAGCCCAGAGCTCCCCATGTGCTTGTCGTTACAGCCTACGGGTCCACAGGATTTTCAAATAAATAATTAGTCACTTGTGTAAACACCAACTTGTTCTGCACTTCCAAGCCTGTTTGCTGCAAGCTGCTTTATAAACACTGTCAAGTGCTTAAGCCGGGCTGCGGGAGTGATTACGGAGCTGTGCAGAGCGGGGATCCCCGCGGCTCCTCCGCACTTGTGCAGGGACCGGGGCACGGCGCGCAGCGGGTCGGGTCAGGAGGGTCCTTCCGGACAGGTGCTGTGGGACAGTCCGGCCATGCACAGCACGGCCACAGGGCCCTGGGGATGCGAGCGGGTGTGAGCAGCCCCGCCAGCGCAGCACAGCCCGAACCCTGCCCGAACGGCTCCGGAGGGACCGGGGCCGCCCCCCGCTCCTCCTCCCCCGGTTCTTAATTACGGCGGCTTTGCGGGTGCAGCGCGTTCACAGGAAGCACACGCCGTGTTTACACAACACTCACAGATTGGGCACAGTCCCCCGGCGTGGGGACAGCAGCAGGGATGGATGTCCGCAGGGAGCAAACACAGCCCCCGTGTGCCAAGCGCCAGCGTGAAGCTCGTGCCACCACCACACACCCCATTTCTGCGGGCAGGGAAGTGCCATGGGAAACCTTGAGACCCTAGCACAAACCAAGCGAGCGCACACTTTTTCCTCCTTGTTTTCTAGCCCAAAGAGAGCCTGGGTTTGGCCACAGCTGCTGCCTCAGCACAGAAAGGCCACTGGCACTCTAGGTGCTGCAGTCAGTGTCTTGGCAGGTCACACAGGATCCACAGGTCTCCAAATCCCCCCTATGAGCACCTGGAGGTCTGTGGTGAGCTGTCTGGCTGGACTCCCAGCTCTTCCCACCCTCACTGCAGGACACAAGTTATGATTCTTTCTGTTACTGCAGCCATCAGTCAAGCTCAGGTTGCTACAAACAATTTCCAGTCTAAACATTAGCAGGATTTATGCCATTATCCCATCTACAGGAAGAATTTGGGGTAACCTGAATTGCTCTGAATTCATTTATGGAGAGACCTGGCCCCTGAATCTGAGATGGCACTAAGCCTTGTTTGCAATTCAATCACGATAAATTGGTCCTTGGGAGCTCCAATACAAACCAGAAAATGTAAACCATCCAGATAATTTGCCATTAGTCCTCCTACACACAAGGTGAGAAAGACCAACATTTTATCCCAAGGATATTTGAGACCTAATCCACAATAACTAAATCGCTGATATATTGCCTCTTGCTGAATGTACCAAGGATCTGAAATGTAAACAGGCTCTCCAATGGTTTACTGAGCCTTGGAGAGAAGGACCAGATGCTAGAGGCAGGACAAACCTGGTTATAGCAGCAGTAGGAATGAACCCCTGGAACTGCCAGGTCACTGCCAATAGCCGGCTGGGCACCAGCTGTGAGGGGGGGAATTTGGGTTTCCAGGTCCTAGCACTGGATAGAGAATTTGAATTTCCTCTTGGTAGTCAGTGAGGGGTGTGAATATGCACAAATCGGTTTCCTGCAGGAGGAGTTGTGGTTTTGCAGGGTCTCACTCAGGTTAGTTTGGTCCCACATCTCCCAGCCCCAGGGCAGAGTCCAGTTCCAGAAGTGGAGTACTCCACCAATGATGGCACCAGTTATCCAATGTCCCTGTTCCACAGGCACACAGAGATGTGCCCACGCTACTGGTGCCCCCTGAGCCCGGTGTCTGCTCTGCCTGTGCCCTACATCCATGAGCTGGTGACCCCATGGCAGAGCTCCCTGCCTTCCTGCCGTGGGAGGGAAGGGCTAAGGGAGCAGGTCTGGGCCCTTGTTCTCTTTGGGAAAGTCCCTCTCTTCTGCTGTGCTCCCCAGGGCTAATGCTCCAGGAGCAGCACTGTGAAACCCTCTGCAGTGGAAGGTTCCACCACGCTTGGCTCAGCCGTCACAGCTGCCACAGGGTGTCTCACGTGCCTCTGGCAAACATTTCTGCACATGCACAGGCAGAGCCACTTTGTTCTGCTTAATCCTTGAAGCAATAAAAGACGGCTGCATTAAGTCAAATTTCCGAACCAGAAGGTCTTCATTTGATATTAGATCCCAGTGCCAAGTTCTGCAAAATCCCCAACCCATAAACTTCACTGAAAAAATAAAATAATAAAGCCCAATCTGGCAGCAGAGCTATCCACAGCATTGTTGAGGTCTGACTTCTTCCACCAGCTCCTGCACTGCATTCCCCAGATCTGCAGAGCCGTGCTGTGACCCCGCTGATGGGGAATACACTGAGGAGAGGCTGCTGCTCGTGGCCATCCCTCTGCCCTGGCCTGGCAGCGGGAGCTGCTCTGGGGGTCAGCAGCACCTCAGCTCCTGCAGCTGCAGCCCCCAGCTCCAGCCCTGGCTCCTCACCCTCCTGTGCAGTGCCCCCACAGCAGCTGCTCCAAGAAACTCTGTGCTCCACAGTGCCACAAGCCTCCCTCCAGGAGTGCTTGTGCTCCAGCACTGTAAAACATCAGGAAATGTTTTACAGGGGGATTCCCGTGGCCCTCATGCCAACGCAGAGGCAGCACACTGCTCTGGAGGAGGAGGAGGCAAAGCCCTGAGGCAGGCTGCAGGATCCATGCCTGCTGCTTCTCCACAGAACCAGAGCAGCATCTGGAGCTGCACTGGAATCGTCCTGGCAGGCACAACTCTGTGCCTGGGGATCTGACTGCAGTCATGGGAGCAGCAAGCCCGTGTCTGTTCAGTACAACTTGGGTGGGTTTGAGCCTCCTACAGATCTGTAACTCAACAGAACTGCACAACCAAATTTCAGACCAGGAAACAGAACAGTCAATTCATGGTAGCACAGGCCAGGGCACTGAAAATCTGGCTCCTCCCAAAAGGGCTCCCTAAAGGCCCATTGCTGAGAAGGGATATGCTCAGCAGGTGCCTCGGGAGGTATGGGGTGGACACACACCGTGTCAGGTTCAGCCCTGGGGGTGGGGAGCAGGGGAGTCTGACCCAAACTGGGAAGCACAATCAGGGGTGCTGGGGCTCATCCTACAAGTGCACACATTCAGCTCAATACACAATTCCCCTCTTATTTCTGTGGAAATGCCTGCAAACAAGGGTTTACAGCTCCTTCCACCACAGGCTCTGCCTGCCAGCTTTGTAAACAAAAACACAAATTTCCAGGCTCACAGGGGCCCGATGAGCCATGAGCTGCTGTGCTGAGCTGCAGAGCCAAAGCCTGAAGCCCAGGGCAAAGCCCTGAGCAGCACCTGGGGCTTTCTGCTTGGCCATGTGCACAGGAACCATCTGCCAAGCAGAGCTTCCTGAAGGGTTTCCCGGTGCTCTGGCTCTCCCAGAAATCACTGCCTGGGAAACCTGAGCCCTGCAGAGCCAGGAGTAGCACCAACTCCAGCAGCAGAGGAAAACAAACCAGGAAAAATAACCCCAGCCTCAGCTCTGGGCTTGTGGCAGGACAGCAGGGAGGAGTGAGCAGGCAGCCAGGGTGTCCTCCAGAGCAGTTGCTGCTGCCAGCCTGGACTGAGCCCATCCAAACTCTGCCTTTTTGTGGGATGGCAGCCCCATGTACCACCAGGACAGGGGGAGCAAGTTCTGAGCTCTGCAGGCCTGGCAGTGCTCAGGGTGGTTTGCAATGAAGGACATCCTGCAGCCAGCCCGTGCCACCCCACTGCCCCAGAGCCTGTGAGAAAGCTGCAGCCCCACAAGATCTTCCTGGTGGCAGATTGATGGTGGGTATGGCAGGAAACTTGTCGGTATTTGCCAGGTCTTAGACAGGCACTTCCATCCTTGGCAGGATGACAGGTCACCCTCACACCACACAGGAGAAGGGTCTCTGCCGCCAGTGCCACCCGTCTCAGCTGCACGGTCCCCTCTGTCCCACTCTAGGGCTGTCCCCATGGTCCGGGAGAGTTGACCTGGGCTCTGTTGCTCACCGCAGTCCCAGCCTCACAGCCCAGCTGTGCCAGCTCACATCTGGCTCGGCTGATGGAAATGTGGGTTTATGCTCAGCCCAGCTGCTGCCTGCACACGGTGGCAGGGCTGGCTGGTTCTGGCTGTGCTCGGGGGATCGCTGGCATCTCCGGATGCCCGAGCTCCTCCCTGCCGCGTCCCTCAGGGTGGTGCTGCTGCTCTCGCAGCGGCCGCGCAGGGGCCGGGGAGCTGATCCAGCTGAAACGAGCCTTTTTTCCAGCCTGGTTTCCAGGCCCGCGGTGCTGCTGCCATCCTCCCAGCCAGCCTCCCAGCCCTGGCCCCACGGCGGGGTGAGTGGATGGAGTCAGGAGTTCACCGCGCCAGGGTCACCGATGGATTCAGACAAAGTCGCTGCAAATGGAGAACCCTCCAGGCAGATGTGTCACTGCAAGTGCCCAGTCCCTGTGGGATCTCAGCACAGACCTGGCCACCCCAAACAGCGCTGTAAGCACTGGCCCCAGTTCACAGACTTTCAGGTGACAGGGTTTTTTTGTGTGGGTACCTGCTGACCCCTGTGCAGCAGGGTGGAGGCTCCACACGTGCCTTGCCATGCAGCATTTTCTCCTGCCAGTATTACCCTATTTTAATGCCTTTTACTGCAAGCAGCATCACCTGAACACCCCTTCTCTGTACCCAGGGCCGTTCAAGGGAGCACACATGCCTGAGCCTACAGAATACTCCAGCAGCATGGAGGTGACCAAGCCCCAGTCATCCCCACACACATCTCGCAGCACTTGGCTCCATCAGCACAGAGCACCGAGGCTGAAGTCACCTTGACCCGTGCCCTCACTGGGAGCTGTGTCCCAGCCTGGCTGCGGGAGCCCTCACTGACCCAGCACTGGATCCAGCAGCACTTCCCTGCACATCAGCACCAGCCGCTCACACCACGTCTAATTGCTGCCAAAATTCCAATTAACTATTTCTCCACTGATCCCCCATCCAAAATTCCACGGAGCCCGTACTCACCCCGCGCTCTCCGAGCGCCTGCCGTGCCCCCATGGGTGCGTGGCAGGAGGCTTGGCTTGGGTGCAGCCACAGCAGAACTGAGACAGCAGCAAATTAACTGTCCCATCCTCCCATTATTCCTGTCCCTGGGATCAGGGGGAGGGCAGTAGGGCACGGCCACCGCTGCACCGTGGCTGGCAGGACCCCGCCGAGTCAGTGACGAGCTCCAGCGAGCTGATCAATATCCCCACCAGCTCTCTGTGTCCCCTTCCCCAAAAGGGAAGGTAACACGGTGGCTGGGGACACACACAGCAGCCCGGCTTCCCTGCAAGCCCCACACACCTTGAGGAGGGGGAGGAGGAAGGGGATCCCACAGATGGTGCTGTGATTTCGCACAGCTCTCATTGTCTGAACTCATTATCCACGTTGCACAAGGCAAACCCGCAGTCAGATGCTGACACCGCTCGCGTTCTTCATTACCAGCCCACATTGCAAAAGCTCCATTGACACAAAACAAGCATGCTGAAGCCCTTACCTTCAACTTGTCACTCCCTCATCACTGCAGAAAAGATTCTACTGGGTTCTCAGATTTAAAATACTATAAGAACAACTACAAAATTCCTCAGTTCCTCCAGAGAAAGGTACACACACGTTTCTGTCAAAAAAAATGAAAAATATATTCATGGCGAGTTCATGGAGAAGCCTGGTGCGTTTGGATATTTTGGTCACTCGTTTTTTAAAGCAGGTTTCTAACGGGGTCCCAGGTTTTGCACAGAGAAACAAACCCTTCTGCGATGTGCAGGATCTCAGCTCGTAAAGATCGCTCAGGCTAATTCCTACTCCATCAGCCCACGCTGCTCCCTGCGTATGCAAAGCAGAAAGTATGTGATCATATCAGAGCTATTTGCACATTAATAAATCCTGGTCTCAATCCGTAGGCTCCGTCCCCATCCACTGGGTAGGGGCTTTTTATTATTATTATTACCGGAGTATCCAGCTTTGTAAAGGCATCCAGTGCAAACTCCTGCATGAGGGAATTCCACCCCACTAGTACCACCTCCTAAGACAATATCCAGCCAAAATATTGTGACTGTTGCAAAACCCGGACTGGAGCTCCACAAAGGACCTTCCAGCCTCGAATCCAGAGCCAGCAGGGTCTCAGTAAATTACTGCAGAGTGACACACCATCGAGTTGTCTTTGTAGTCTTTTTTATTTATGACAGTTAATTCCAAGTTATTACTAACATTTTAGTGGTAAGTGGCATATGAAGTCATCAGCTGTCACAACTGCATCTGTTAATAAACATGTCAGATATTAAAAGCAGCTTATTATCCTCTGGAGGGGGGAAGGCATGAAGGCGAGGAGCTCAGAGCCTGGTTGTTTTTCCATTGCTGGCTGTGCAGCAGGAGGAAACACTCCTGCTCAGGAGAACAGCATGGCTGAGGTGGGACTGCCTGGGATACCTGTCCTCCAGCACATCTGAGCAGCCTGTGAGCTCTCCTCCCTGCATTGGAGTTCCCTTTCCCTCCTCCACCTGCACTCCAGGATGGACGTGATAGACCCTGCTTTGTGCAAGTGAACAGGACACATCAGTGCTCAGGTACCTTCCCTGAGCCCCACTGTGCCTGGTGGGATGAGCAGATCCTGCACCAGGGCTCAGGGGGCAGCCAGGTGCTCCCAGGAGCCTTGCTGGACCCTGGCCCAGTGCTCCTGTACAAGCCATACAGAGGAGTTGGTGGCCACCAGCCCCCCGAGGGCCAGCAGCACTGCTGCCCAGCCATGACTGACCCTCACCTCCAGCCCTTGCAGGGCTGATGTGATTCTCAAGGCCATGGGGCTCTGCCCAGAGCCCTGGTGCTCTGGTGAGCTGTCCCAGGTGTGTGTGACAAGCTGCCAGGCATGACATGGCCGTGGACCCTGGCAGTCTGCTGGGGTTATTCCCCAAGCTTGCAGGGCTCTAAGCTGGAAGCCAGAGGGCACAGGCTCTTTAAACGATGTGATGAGCCCTGTGGTGGCTCCTGAATCCCCCCTGGATCCCCTGCTGGGGCAGTTCCCCTTCAACACTCTGCTGCCCATGAGCCCCCATTGAGGAGAGGTTCCTGAATGTCCCTGGCAGCTGCTCCATGGGCCCTGGGGTGCTCATTGGGACACAGTGTGGACCCCACAGCCCTGAGGGAGAAAAAGGCAAGGTATGGATACAGAGCATGACATCAAGCAGCCCCCCAGACACAGAAACTGGGACAGCCTCATGAATTCCTCACACACCTGCCATCTACTCTGCCATACACAGCTCTAGTGTGGGGCTAGCTGTGAACACAGGGGTGCAAAATAACCCAAGCACAGGCAAGAGGGAAAACTCACCCCTTCTGCAGCTTTTCCTTTTTGCTGTGTGTGTTAGTGCTCACGTACATAGTTTTATTCAGAGTGAACTTTGGCACCTTGATAAATGCCCCTCATTTCCTATTTGTAAATGATGTCACTGAGATCTTTGCTATCTCACACGAGGGTTGTGAATGAGTTCTGCTTGTTGGCAGATGCTGACCAGCCACTGCTGCAAGTCTCCATATTGAAGACCTCTTTCTATTCATATTTAGAGCTTTTTTTTTTTTTTTACTTTCTATTCTAGGAAATTCTCAAGTACCATCAAAAGTTGTCAGGGACAACATCACTCTGTTGACTGTATGAGCAAAAAAATCCGCTGAACCCAAGATGTGTATTTCAAGCACATTGAACAGCCAAACCTCCTGTCTGACACTGGAGTGCTGCAGCCTCAGCTGACAGCTGTAGATCAAATTTCTAACTGAGCAATAAACCCCAAAGTCAGAGCTCTGTACTGGCAATGCTGACAGACCCAGATGCAGCAGCAGGGCTACCAGCACAGCAGTAATCAGCCAACAGAGCAGTGGGTCTGGCTGAAGGCAAAGGGACGTGCCCACAGCTCCCTGGTGCCAGAGGTGTCATTGCAGAGGATGGAAAATCAAATTAAAACCTGCTTAACACCCTGCACAATAAATCCAGCACCAAGTCCTACATTTCTTTCTCTTCTGACAGGAGCTCATTTACAGGCTTGGTTTTCTTTAGCTAATGGCTCTTGAGGCTGATCCTAAATTAATCCCAAACAGGTTGTTTCTGTCCTGTACAAAAGGACATGAAATCCCCCGTTTTAGCAGGATAAGATGCCAAGCCACTCCAGATTGAAAGCAGATGGTCCCTTGACACCCACAGCAGGTTCCCTGGGCAGCTCTGGCTGAGACAGAGGCACAGTGGCTCTGCACAAAGCTGAGGGGAGAACCCCACTCTGTTTTTGCACAGGAAGTGCCAATTCCACCACATCCCCTAGCCCACCCTTAAAGTACATGGTTCTTCTCTACGTTAAAAACCTGCAATATTTTGGTCCAATTTCATCCCTCTATGGTTCCTGCTTTGCAAAACCCTCTACCTCTCTTGAAGAGGAGGAAGGTGTCTCCATGAAAGGCTGACCCTGCCCAGGGACTGCATGTGCAGCCAGGATCCGTGTCCCTTGTCCCTGGTGCAGCTGAGGACAGGGGCTGTGAGTGTACCCAGGTCTGCACCAAGCAGATCCAGCACTGAGCACCACAGCTTCTTACAGACCCACATTAACCCTACCAGTGCCTACAAATTCCCAGCTGGCACAGAAGGTGCATTACTCATCCCTGGTGCCTCATCAGCCTTTGATAATATCTCAGCATAAGCAAAAAGCAGAGAAGACACTCACAGAGAAAGCAGAAGGAAAGCGAGTATGTCTTGAAGTGTCTGTGACACTCCCAGACTGGACACAAGGTCTTTTCTGGTCTGCAGCTCTGAGGGTTCCCTGCTGCAGGATGACTGATAGCCCAGGCAATTGTTTGTGATAACACCTGAACATCAGCAGCCCAAGTGTCAGGAGCACAGCTGTGCCAGTGCCTGCCCACTGCCTGCACACTTGCTCTGGCTGCAAGGCCACGACTGCACTCCTGGCAGGGGCTGCACAGGCACAGGGGCACCAGGATCACATCTTGATGGGAGCTGTGAGAGCCAGAGGATGTGGAGCTGACTTCCTGATAGGATCACCCGGGCATGCCTCTGCTTCCCAGGCAAGCCTGGGCTTTCATCCAGCCCGTGCTGCTCAGGGGCTGTGCTCAGAGGCTGTGAGAGAGTGGCACTGCCAGCCTGGCCCGAGCTGGGAGCGTCTCCATCTGGGATTGTCCCCAGATTGTCATCCCAGATTGGTGCTGAGGGCCACAAGCTGCAGAGCCATGCAAATTCCTTCAGAGTAGAAGTCTCTGTGGGTGACAGGAGAGCGAGACCCTGTCATCCCAGAGGTGGAGGGGATGAGATGCCCCATGCCACCCCAGATGTGGTGCAGGAGCAGCTGGTGCCTGCCTGCACCCCACACCCTGTGGGCAGGTCAGCAGTGGTCCAGCAGGACTGACCTGCTCCAGGCTTGCCATGCCCAGGGCAGGGGGCAGTTCCTGTGTGCCCCACCAGCTGCCCTGCTGTCCAAATGCTTTTCTTGGGCCTGACATGTCTTCTGGCACCTTGTCCGTGCAGTCTGGACATTTCCCCTCTCCCCAAGGAGCAGAATTATGTGCATGTTGGGAAATGCTCTTTTCCCATTTGCTCCAAAGGCCTTTTCCCCTGTTGTTTGAGGAATGCTGTTTGAATTAGCTGCACGGATTGCAAACAGACCCTGTTGTTTTCCTTTTCCAATGCAGGGAGGCTTCTGTTCTCTCTGGCCTGCTGTATTAACCAGGGGCCTTACACACTGACCTCTCTGCAGCTCAGGGAAGCTAATTTAATCCCAATATTGTTACAGATCACAGCAGGACGGATGTCACAGATTCCTTGAGGCAAACCAGCATGGAGTGCTGGCAGGGACAGCAGCATGCTGTGTTTGTAGAGGCAGGAGCTGCTGCAATTTTTCTGTTAAATTCCCTCTACAAAACTCATGCAGCCGGGGAGGACAGCAGCACTGGGGAACAGGGGGTACCCTGAGCACAAAGGTCCAACTGAGGAGATGCTCTGCCTGCATCCCCAGTACCCCTGGCACGCCAAAGGGTGGATGGTGGCTCTGAATCCTGGCAGAAGATAAGGAGGTGTAGACTCACATCTCCTTGCTATTTCTTTCTCATTATTATTCTTTTTCACTAGGTACCTGCTCCTGAAAGTGGTCTGTGATGTGATGCTGAGCCTGGAAAAGGCATCAGCACCTTCACAGCAGGGCAATCCGTATCCATCTCACTTGTATTTTCAGGGGGAAGACCTTCCTTCTCATCTTGTCCCAGCTCTGCCTTCCCTGGCCCCACAGCCCCACCTGAAACAACCACTCTCCCTAGCACAGGGAGGGTGTCCAGCCCCCCAAGCAGGGCAGAGGGGTGCAGGAGCCCCTGGGGTTTTGGGGGAAGCCCTGCCTCTCCCAGCATTGCTTGGGGGTCTTTGATGTTTGGGAAAAATAAATTACTTTGGGATGCTATTAAAGAGAAGTTTGAATGATGACACATCACAGGGCTGGGACTCCCAGCATTTCTTGTAAGCTCCATCCAGAGCTGGAAGTGGAAGAGGCCACTGGCACAGCCAAGAGTACATGAAACCAAGAGCCTCTGCAGCAGGAGTGGCTTTGTGAGCAGCTTGACCCTCTCCAGGCGTCTGCTCCCTCCCTCCTGCCTCTGCTGCAGATGTCCCTCAGGACCACAGGGCAGAGTTTGAGGAGCACGGATGGGGCACCCAAGGGAGCCACAGCCCTGTGAGCCAGTCCTGGGAGACTGGGACAGGGATGGGAGCTGGGCATGCAGCCCCTCCTCAAGCCCATCCTTCTCTCAGCCATGATCAGCTCTTGGGAACATTTCTGCCGGATGACATTTCCCAAGGCATAGAGGGGAAAAAAAAAAAAAAAAAAAGCACTTTTTTCCCAATATAAATTCTTGCAACATTAAAAACCCCACACAATAGTTGTAAGCCCTGGAACGGCTGGGGGTAAAAAAGTTACAGTTCAACATGGAAATAGCACTGCCATTTCCAACTGGTGAGTCCCAGATGTGGGACATCATGTGTGACAAAACCCCACAGGCGGGACATGTAGGAAGCCTGTAATTTGTTGTGGGCTCCCATCAATGTGTAGGGACAGGCTGGTAACCTTGGGTGTCCTGAGTGCCCCGTGGGTCACCTGCCACAGAGAGAGCACAGCCCTGCATCCTGGGCTGGCCCTGGCAGTGACACAGAGCTCCTCGTTGGCCCAGCAGTGCCCACGGGGAACAGGCTGCAGCAGAAGGGACCTGGGGCAGTTTTGGGACCCTAGGAAGATTTTGGGATACTGGGGTTGTTCGGGAATGCCCCAGGCATGAGCTGGAGGTTCCTGCTTACCCACACAATGGATGCTGATGTGCTGGGTTGTACTGGCACAACACCAGTGGGTGGGAAGTGCCTGTCTGTGTGTTCTCACTAACACTGGACATGTGTCCCCTGGGCAGGGACACATTCAGGTTGGCCCAGGAGCATCCCTGCACTGAAAGGAGCTGAACAGATCAGCAGCAAACACGTGGAGGGGAACCTTGTGCAGCAGAAGCAGTAGTGATGTGCTCGTTCTGCTGTATTCTGAGGCACTTGCAGAACACCTGTAATTATTTTAATTACAGCTTGGGACTCTGCCATGCCCTGCCTAGGGCACATGTCTGTGCCCAGCCACCTTCTGCCACGCAGTGGATCTGCAGAACTTTCCAGCAGAGCCAAGAGCTTTGCTGGTGTGGATGGGAAATGTCTACATATTGTGTCTTACACTAAATAATTAATTGGATGCAGCGCTGAGCAAGGAGCTAATTCTGCCCGGGGGTTTTGGTCATTGTACAGACATGGAGAGGAGAGAGGCCCAGCCCAGCACTGCAGGATGAGGCCAGGATGGAGGAGGCTGGGCAGGGACCAGTGTTGAGGCTCTGAGAGCCAGGGCAAGCCAAGCTGGGGAGGATGAGGAGTGAAAGGCTCCCTCGGTGGGATGGACCAGCAGTACAACTACAGCAGCTCTGCCCTTCCTCTTTCTACCTTTTGCCTCCTTTCAGTTTTTGGATGCATTCATTATGTGAGACCTCGAGGTGAGGCTGGCGCAGCCCACACCCCACAGCAGCACCCTGACTCACCTCACATCACCCCCATCAGCCTGTGTCACCAACCCTCGTCATTGCCCATCACCCCCTGTCCCCTGCATCACCACCCCAGTAACCCCACACACTTTACACACCCGTGCTGCATTTGTGTACATTTTAAATATCTACAGGACGACGGCATGAGGAAGAGTCGGGTCAAGCCTGGCTTTTTCAGGAGGCACACCAATCCCAGCAGAGAGAAGGACAAGCAAGAACAAAGCCAGAGCAGCAGTGGGGCAGTGGAGCAGGAGGTGGGGTGGTCTCTCATGGTGCCTCTGTCCTGGGAGCTTTGGGGTTTCACTTCCAATTAAGTTTTTCATATGGTAACATTCAGAATTTTGATGGGAGATGAGGCTGCTTTTGCCTAAGAGAGAACATACTTTCACTGCTGCGCCTGGCCCAGGAATGAATTCTCCACTATTAAAATGTAATTTAATTTATCTCCATGGGTTTTGTGATGACTGGGATTTGTTCTAAGGAGACCTTTAAAGGAGAATTTTTGCATTATTGAATGTATGTGCTAGGAAGTTGAGTTCTGGCATCCTCTGATAACCAAGTTTCTTTTCTATCCTCCACTATATCAATCATGATAAAAGCCCCTGCCAAAGTCCTAACTCAAGCCATGCTTTTGGCATATTGTGAAACAAATCAGAAGGAGAAAAAAGCAAAACCCACAAGATGCTCTAGCCCAGTATTTTTTAATGTAAGTTTCAAGGATATTGATGGTTTACCTCATCAGGTAAATATTTGTAACACAGTTGCTTTCCCAGGGTTAAACTAGGAGCAAGTGGCTGCTGAAACTGCAACTCATTTGCTCTGACAGATCCTAGGTAGCTTAAAAATTTGCCTGAAATCTGAGTTTTCCTGAAATCTGAGACCTTGTACATGCCAAGCAATGGCACTGGTACCTTCCCAGTGAGGGCTGCAGGGTGATCCCATTTTCCAGGGATTAGTCTGATGGACACCCAGCTCCCACAGCTTCCCAGGGCCCCCCAGACAGAGAAGAACCCACTGGGCTGTGGGGCAATGGCCCTTTGCCTCTTGGTGAGATTTCCCGCATGCAAAGAGGAAGGTGTCCTTTTCAGAGTCTTAATTTTATCGCTTCCCTGACACATCAGCTTGTGGAGCGCAGCAACAGCAAACCACGCTGGGGAAAGAGTTCCCTTCGCTGAGAGCATCTTCAGGGCACGGCAGCGGCTGAGGGCAGCGGAGAGGCGGGATGAGTTCAGCACCAAGGCTGGCATCCCTGCCAGGACCTCGCTGGCACGGCCGGCCGGCACTGTGCCCGGCGGTCACCGAGGACAAGGTGCCTGTGTGGTCCCGGCTGCCGGCTGGGAGGGAAAGCGGCTGCTCTGCTTTGCATACAAGTCAAAACCTGCGAGCTACTGGTTCCAGACACTCAGTGCTCCAGCAGGCGGAAGTGGGAGAAGGGAGAGAGCTGCCAGATCCAGCTGCTCTCCGCTCCAGGAGCTGATGGAGGATTAGCCCAGCAGCATGTCTTTACAAATTGTCAGTTCCCAGAGTACAGAAAACAAAGCTCTAAGGATTGAGTGTCTCAGCACAGAGGCAAAGGCAAAGACTTTGGGAACCTGATATTGCTTTCCACCCAGACACAGAGACGTGTAGACCCCGGCCTCCTGCAGCCCCACAGAGCCCCGTGTATCCCACAGCAGCTCAGCCTTGGCAAACGCAGCGTTGGGGCTGATGGCGCGGAGCAGGCTCTGCCTGCAGCCCCGCCGAGCCTCTCCCTCTCTAGACTGGTGCCCCACAAACCAGAGAAGGTTTTGTAAAGTCACCACAGGTCTCTCCTGGGATGTCCCGGAACACAAAAACCCATTCCCTGCTCTCCAGTGCCCACTGCCGCTCTTCTGCTAAAGGCTGGGGCCTCCACACCAGTCACCCTGTCACGCACGGTGGCAGAGCTGGAAGCTCTCGCTACTTGTTTCACGGGAACTTCCGACATTTCAAAAATTGTTTTCATTCTGGCTTGGAATGAAGACAAATATTTCAGAAATTTCCTGGATAACATAAAGTTTAAAATATCCTTCAAACTAAAATAGAAGCGTTGGGCTATCTCAGCTCTTGCATTATGTCATATCATGCCAGCTCACAGTACACTACGCAGAGTCACAGATGACTTCGCACGAGGAGATGTAAACAAAAATACAAATAATGTCAGCAAGGGAGGAGAAATGAAACGCTGAAATGACAAATTCTCTAAAACTACTTTTTTTCCCCCTCCTTGTGCAAATTAATTCTCCGTGGGAAATCTCTTGGATTTTTTAAAAGAGCACAGTCTGGCCAAAGCAGCTCTGCTGTTCTCTGGAGCAGGAGGAACGTGATGCCGACGCTCCCCTCCAGCCCGTCCGGCCGCAGTCCAGCGGCGCTGCTCCTGCAGCCGGGCTGCTCCGGGATGTCCCGGTGTCCCTAGCCCTGTCTCTCGGGCCGCGCTTGACCCCTTATCGTGTTTCCCGCGAACCAAGGGCAGGCGAGCTGCGCTGTCTCCAGCACAGATAACGCCGGGGTGGATCCCGGCACGGAGCAGCGTCTCGGTGGGAGCGCAGGACGAGGTTCCGTGGTCCCGCTCTGCCCGCTGCCGTGGCACGGCGCTTACCTGGCTCAGCTCTGCTCGGCCGGGGCTCGCTCCTGCCCTCCCTGCGCCCCGCACATCGCCCGCCCAGGCGGCTCTCAGCGCCGCGGCTGCTGCCCCGAGCCGGGGCTCCGAGCCGGGCAGACCTCCGGGCGCCGGCTGGCACCCATCCCCCTGCCTGCCCCGTGCCTCTCCAGAAAGGCACTGCTGGGAAGGAGTGCCGGGGCTCATGTCTCCGGTACTGTATCCACCCCTTCCCACCCTCTTGGGGTTCGGTCCTGCCAGTTCCACTTGTGGGCTGTCCTCACCACTTTGGGCCTTTCTACCGCTCCCCTTCTTGTGGCTCTGGATGTCACCACAGACACGCTTTTATGAGAGTGGGCTTGTGCAAGGCTTGTATAAAGTGTTCTCAGAAATACGAGGTCCTGTCATTTGTAAAACTAATAAAAATGTCCAATAATTTTTACAAGGGAAAAATGAGTCATTGGATGGCACATTTCTCATTACTGGCATTTTACAATTAAAATGAGCATCTATTGAATCAATCCAAAGCTCTTATTGTTAGCAGACACTAATAACTTCCTGAGCTATTGAAGATACTTTTTTTCTGAAGAAACATGACCCTTTGCCACGGCATTTCTCGTTGAGAGTGGTATCCAGCTGAGACCAGCTCTGCTCAGCTCCTGCTGGAGGGTTTTCAAACACATCCTGATGAGACTGGTGGCTATAACTGGGTGGGAAATTGTTTTTAAGCCCTCAAAAATGTTCAAGATTTCAAAATTTTTCCCGCTCCACATGGGGACGAAACCAGAATTGTTCAACTTTTTACCAAAAAAAAAATGTCCTCATGGAAACCATCTCCGGAATAGCCAATAGCCACGGGTCACGCTGAGCCAGGGAAGCAGGGACTGCAGCGGCTTGGACCGCCGTGATGGTGGCTGTGCTGCCATCAGCCGACTTTTGTTCCCAGGGTGGGACACCCATCACAGACTTCATGACCTTTTCTGGTGTAAAATTAATTCATTGAAACTTTCCCGGTTTCACTGCAGCCATTGCGTGTGCGTGACCACGATCTGCCCCGTGCAGAATGAGCCAGCAAAGTGGAGGCATCACCACCTCCTACCTTTGGAAGACCAAGAATTTTGCAGCTGCTTGTGTATATACAGTCAGAGCCTAATTTTCAGCAGGACTATGCCCATCTGCTGCTGCTTTCTGAAGACCAGCCTCCCTCCAGATGTCTCAGGATGGATCCTGGTCACCAGAGTTACCACCTGCTTTTTGGAAATGGACTCCCTGATGGAACAGAAGGTGTGGTCTGAGGAGGATCCAATGAGAAGAAGCCCCACAGAGGCACAGGGAGACTCTGAGTGTCCTCAACAGTCCTTCCTTGTCCTTGGGAGCTCATTTCAGTCTCAGGAGATGAGACCAAGAAGAACCAGCCTGACTGCAGGACTTGATTCTCAAAGTTACTCCAGATGAAGCAAAAGAGACCAAAATGCAAAACCAATTTATTGCCTTCAGCAGATGTGTCCAGGGGAAGTTCCCACTGCAGTATTTAGCAGAGCAGCTCCAGGTTGCTGTCTGGTTTTAGGAGTGTTGTTTTTCCATGTGCAATCACCCTTACACCCTCAAGGCAGAGTGGGAAGCCCTTTCCCCTGCCATGACGCCAGGGAAGAGAAGCCAAATTGTCCCATGTGCCCAGTGAATACAGGGAGTTTCTGAATGTGAATGGACATCTTTCCTCTCAAGCCCCAGCGGGCCCCAGGCAGCCAGGCTGCTGTCACTTGTGGGGAGATTCAGTTCCTATTTGTACTATCAAACACGTGCAAAGTTTATGAAAAACTGCCATGAAATCCCACTGCACAGCAGTAACAATCCTGGCTTCTAAACACTGAGTGCCCTGCCAAAGGGCTGGCAAATCCAGACCCTGCTGGGTGGAGGCATCCAGATGCCACATCTGCCACAACAGATCCTCTTGGTGCAGATCTGCAGGACACCAGCCCAGCCTCCTCACAAGCCAAGTCCTTTCCAGAAATGAACACCTGCAGGATTCAGAGACATCCATGATGGAGACTTCACTCTGTCTTGGTTGGAAGAGTCCTTATTTGCAGGAACACTGAGCTGGAGCTTGGTTTTTCTGGTTGAGCAGTCCAAACTGGGCACAGCAAAAGGATGCCAAGCTCTGCTCCCTTGGCACCACATTCAGAACTCTCCTGTCCCCGTCCTGCCCATGGCTCTCTGGAAGGGATGGTTCTGTCTCTTGGGATGCTGATGCAGGGCCCAGATGCTGGGGAGAAGCAGATGAGGTTGTTTTCCATTCTCTGTTGTTGTGCAATGGCCCCAGCGCTGGAGACACTTCCCACTCCTTTTCCTTTGCTACTGAGCATGGGGGTTGGAATGACAATATGTATTGTCATTTATAAGCTCTGTAGGACCCTCCTGGGACCTATGTGCATAAATCTTGGGTTTGCTTTAGCATTCCTTTTTCCTCTTACATCCTTGCAACACAGCTTCTGCCTGTCCTGCCCGTCTGCAAGCCTGAGCTTTGCAGAATCTGGAGTCCTGTTCCCAAGAACAGCGGTCTGTGCTGCTGCCATGCTCATCTGCTCCTGCTCCAAAGGAAGGGCCTTGGGAATGAGCTGCTAATGCAGCTTGGCCTGGCCACACTCCTGCTGTGGCTTCCAGGTGCCTGAGCACAGCACACACAGCGGTCACTGCCGACAGCTGACAAAAATGCCAAGAACTTCCCTTTATGGCTCTGTACTTCCTATTAAATTTTTACGGGATTTCCTTAGCACCCAAGAGCCCGGTCTCTGGCAAAGCTGAGCGAGAAGACCTGCTGCCCGGAAGGGACAGGGCTGAAGACTGCCCAGGACAGGGGCTGCCCAAGCTGGGAGGGCAGCCCCGAGCGCGGGTGGTGTCCCCATCAGCCCGGCCAGGTTCCCGGCCACCCACCCGCTGCAGTGACAGCTCCCAGGTGCCACCGCAGGCGGTCGGGCCCGGCTCCCCGGGGGCTGCCGTGTGCCCGGCCGGCAGTGAATTTGGCGTCCCCGGCGCAGGGACTCATCGGCTGATGTCGCAGGATTTCCTCCCCCCGCCGGGAGCGCACAATAGCGGGGACAGGCTGCTCCGCAGACACCCTAATCCCTTGGCGATTGTGCCGTGTTTCGGGGGGTGACAATGGCTCAATGAAGGTTTGCAAGGTTAGCAGGAACGTTAATCCTTACAGAAGAAAAATGTGACAGTTACTTAATGCCGTGGCTGAGAGCTTTTGTGCAGCCCCTGTGGGCAGTGTCTCATCTGCAGGCTCTGCCAAGAGCAGGCGCTGCGCGGGTACCAGCGACAAGAGGGGACTGCAGCTGGGGCTACCAAATACCTGCCTAGCCTGGCTCGGCTTCTGCTCGTCCCTTGGAATCCCCATTCGAGCGAAGGAGTTTCTGCCACCACCCAGTGAAAGCACAGACTTGTCCACAGCCAGAGCACAGGAGGCTCTGGGGAGCTTTTTGTTGTCTCAACTTAATTTCCAGAAAATCGGGTGTCTCTTACAATTCAGAAATACTGCAGAAGAAATGCAGCTGAGGAGCTGCTGCGAGAAGAACGTGGAGGGCACATGCCCTGCTCTGGGGGCACGATGGAGAACGTGCTCCAAGCAGGGCCCGGAGACTTGCAGAGGAGGGAGCAGGTGGGGGCTTAGAGGGGCTGGGACGGCGGGTGGGAGGAAGGGAACAGCAGAACCTTGGTCACTGGGCAATGATCCCAAAGGTTTGTGATGACACCACCCAGGAGGAGGGGATGGAGCCCCATCCTGCAGAGCAGACCTGCCCCATGGTCCCGGCATCCCGGGATGTGAGCTCGGTGGGGTAGGGAGAACCCTCAGCTGGGAGCCTGCGACAGCTGCCGGGGGCTGGAAGAGATGTGCGAGTGCAATTGTGTCAGTGCAGAGCCTCGGCCGCTTCCGCAAGACGCTTCTTCTGGCATCAGGGAGTCGCTGGGAGGTGGAGGAATGAAACACCCTCGGCGCTGCCAGCCCAGCTTGTGTGCGGAGAGCTGTGACAGCCATCCGGGGATTTCTCTGGCTGCAGCGACCGAGGCAAGGGAAGGAAGGGATAAAGCACTGAGATCACAGACGAGATCCCGCCTGCTCGCCCGGAGGCAGGCGTAACAGCACAGCACGCCCCGCCAACCTGCTCCCGGCGGCGCTGGCGAAAGTGCCGCCGTGCTGTCCCCGCCTGACCCCGCACCCGTCCCCACGGGACAGCAGCACTGGCAGCTGGGACAGCCGGGCATGGCCGGTGTCACAGGGGACCCCGCAGTAATGTCTGATGCTCCAGCCAGTCCGGGGCACCATCTCAGCCTGGACAGAGGTGAACACCGCTCCAGGTGTCCCCTGCGTGAGGCCGGCAGCCTGCAGCCCGTCCCGGCTCCCCTTGGCTGCCTGCCTGCCTGGGATGGCATCAAAGCAGCCCCTCGGAGAGACGGGAGCTGCTCGAAGGCAGAGCTGGATCCCCGTCGGGCTCCAGAAAGCTCGGGGTAGTTTCCTCACCTGTTCCTTCCCTCCCTCCTGTTCCTGGTCACCACCATACCCGGGGCGCATCGGGCAGGAGGCCACGAGCGGTGTCCCTGGGGCTGGCCGTGGGCACCCGCCGTGCTCCGTGGGCGAGCAGCCACCCGAGCCACCCCACAGCCCGATCCCCACGGAAATGTGCGTGTGTGCGCCCGTGTGGGTGTGCCGAGGCCATCGCGGCTCGGTGCAGTTTTAGGCACTGCAGTCGGAGAGCGCAAATCTGCCTCTGATTAAATCGGCCCTTTGTAATATAACCTATATGAGCCTGCACTTAACACCCATCATCGTGAGGAAAGCCCAGGCTCTCTTCCAGCCGGTTGGGCTGCGTGCCTCCGGGGCAGATCTCCCAGGGACATGAAACTGCCGGGGCAGGAACTTGGATGCATTTCTGTGCAGATTCTTCCCCTTTCTAGAGAGGCACAATGGGGCTTTGCATGAGTGATACAAACATGCCAGTTGTACTTAAGGTTGACAAATAATGTAAACCACACAATCTGGTTTGAGGGAAACGACTTCACCACAATTTATTTTAGTGCTTTAAACATCACGCCAAACTCTGTAGTGAATTGCTAAATTAATGCCGGGCTGCCATCTAAATAGACATCTTCAGATCACAAGCATGTTATAGGGGGAATGGTTTCCTTTGAAATGGTTCCCACAGCTTAAAGGCTGCACAGAGAAAAAATGTGCCCAGGATTCAATTGCTGCCAACATGTGGTGGCCACATTTCTCCACTGCTATTGGCCAAGATGCGCAGTAAAGCTGAGGAAGCATCATCTGAGGTGGATAGATAAACTGGTGATTGCAGAGAGACAGGGAATGCCATCAGCAGCTCCCTCTGAGGAAACGGGTAAAGCAAAACAGCCTCCGTTCCAAGCTTTTAGCCTGGAAAATGTGCCCTGCCCAGGAAGGCATCTGGTTGTCCCCACCACACATTTTCTCAGCTGCTTGGGATGTAGCAGAGCCCAACAAAAGCACAGTGGATGTGTCCTCCACTCTTGGTTTTACACTGGCTGATGTTCTCAGCACTGCTGCACTCTGCTCCCTGGGCTCCTGGCATCAATGGCAGCTTCCATGTGCTTACAGCCACGTCCTACATTTCCTGACACAAAAGCCTTCCAGATCCCCTTGGCATGGGGAGCTGGAATTCTGGGGCCAGTGCTCCCCAGAGATGTCAGGGAAGGGGACAAGTGACATCTTCCTTCCAGCTGAAGAAGGTGGGGAGGTTAGTGGTGGGTGCTCAAACCCCACGTGGGCTTCACTCTGCACTTCAAACTGGAGATACCCCAGCACCCATTGACCAAGTGTGGACAAAGGATGAGGAGACAAAGGAGAGGGAAGGGAGCAGTCATTTGGCCACTGTTGCCGCCCTGGCAAGTTGGGGCTTGTTTCCCCACGACCAGCCTGAAGTCCATCTTCCATGATTTCGTGGCTCAGTCGCTCTTTCCCCTTATGGTTTCCTTCAGCTGAGCTGGAGGAAGAATAAAGAAATGTCTCTCTGGGCCCCAGCCTCTTACAGGGCTCATAAATATGTCTCTGCTTAAAAACTCAAGGATTAATTAACTCATGAGTATCTCCTAACCAAAGTTCTGGGAAAGAGCACCCTCCTGTGTGGGAGGCAGCACATCTGTGGGAGGTTTCCCTGGGGCCTCTCCCCTTTCCACAGATGCCTGACCGGGACAGACCCGGAGCCAAGCAGTGCCCACCAAGTGGGATCCTGGCCTGGCACTGCCACTGCATGCCAGCCGTGCCACGGGGCACCTGGGTGGCCATCAGCATGGGCTCTCAGGCCATGCTGCCGTGTTGCCTTCACAGTGTTTTCAATTAGGTGCTTGACAATGCCCAGGCTTGGTGGTCCCTCATAAATTTGAAGCGCTGACGGTGCCATGGGAAAGTTTGGACCAAGGGGGGTGGTGCCTCAGGGTGCATCACGGGGCTAGGCTCTCCAGACACACCAGCCCTGCCCAGCCCCTTGCCAGAGCAGCCACCCCCACTGCTGGTGGGGCTGGTGAGCCCTGCCAGTGGCTTCCACCTTGTCTCCATGCCCTGTCCCACCTGGGGAGGTGCCAGCTGCAGTGGTGGGTGCCCCTTCTCCCCAGAGCTACTGGACAGGGACATTCCCTCCTTGTCCCTGCCTGGTCTGGAGGCAGCAGGCATGGGGCAGAACAGCTCAGTGCACTGCTGGATGGTGGGCAGGAGCTCCCCACACTGACAGCACCTCTGCCTCAGCATTTGCTGGGGCTCTGCCTGGCACCAGCTCTGGTAGCCCATGTGGTCACCCTGGCTGGGGAGCTGGCCTGGTCCGAGCCTGGCTGTGCCTGGTGCAGCCACCAGGGAGGGAGAATGGGTGTCTCCAACAGTGTCTGGTCCTTGGCACAGCATGTCAGCCCAGCAATCACCGGTCTCTGAAGAGCTGAGCTGCCAGGAACCACTCCTTGTGCAGCGAGTCTGTGCAGAGCTGGTCCGAAACAAACAACTTTTGCAACATGTTTTGTTTTCCACCATTGCATTTAAAAAGTAAATAAATTAAATTCATTTTGCTGCCACTTCACTATGTCAAGTGTAACCTGAGTGCTGCTGGCCAGGGAAGCAGCTCATGGTGCAAGGCCTCCCCAGCTCGTGGCAAGGCTTCCTGGCTGTGCTGGAGCCTGAGAGCTGCACAGGGAGGGACTCAGGGGAGCTGGGTTGAACCTGTGCCAGTGACCCCTTCTGCCCTGCTCAATCCCAGCAGGAGTGGCCCCATACCACATGCAAACTGGGCTTGAAGAACTGGTGCTGCAGTGGAGAGGGGTGCAGGGAACTGAGCTGAGCAGGGACCATCCATGACACACAACCATAGCTGAGGCCAGGGGTGTCCCCCAGGCTGTCCCCAGGTCTCTCTTCACTTCTGTTTCACCTTCAGTGTCTGCAGGGCTGGTGCTGTCTCAGTGTGGGAAGGAACAGGCTGCACACATCCATCCTGAGCTGCTGCACGTGGCATAGGCTGCACATACAGTGTCACCCAGCAGGGCACTGACCCCAGCAGGGTCTGTCCCCAAGGGCTGCTACTGGAGTCAAATGATCTCCCTCAGTGAAGGTCCTGTCCTGTCACTGATCTAGGAGGATGAGAGGCCCTGGGGACAGCTCTCTGCCCAGTCATGCCCAGTCTGCAGGGCTGAAAGCATCTCCCATGGCCACGCTCGCCCTCCTCCAAGGGCAAAGGGACTTTGCACACAGTCACCCACCCCCCAAGGCAGGTTCCCTTGCTTTCCCTGGCGCCTCGGGGCTGCCAGCAACAGAAGAGGCAAGGAGATGGCCAGTCCCAAACCAGCTCCTCTCTGCTGGGGCTCTCTGCACAGCCTGGTGGGTGCCACTCTCCCCATGGCAGCCTGGGGACAGACCAGCCTGCACTGTGGCTCAGGACACTCCACTCCAACCCTACAGACGAGCAGCAGGGAGGGAACTGCCTGCACTGGGAGCACCGTCCAGAGGCCTGGATTTTCTCCTCCCCGTGAAGGCAGCTGTCTGCACCCGGGACAGACCTTGGTTGCTCTGGCATGGCAGTCAAAGCACCCACTGATGTGATGTGAAATGGAACTTGGCCCTGGTGTGAGAGCACTCAGGCTGCTTCCAGCTGGCCTCCTTGCTGCTTCTCGCACTGTCTTTGGGACATAATTAATTTTCTCTGTTGGAAGGGTAGTTTCCAGCTAAGCAGGGATCCTCTGGGTTTAAAAGTCAGCGAAAGTGATTTCCAAAGCACAGGACACTCTTTCCTCTCAAGAACTGGTTTGGAGAGGCAGCAGCAGCACTCCTAGGTTCCCAATGCCTGTCCCAGTGCTGTGCTGCTTCATTTTTGGACAAGCCTAACTGTTTGGCTTTAGATACAGCCTGGTTCTCTCATGACTCACAGCTCTGCAGCATGGCCCAGGCTGCAGGGACAGCTGTGCCCAGCTGTGCAGGGCTGTGCTGCCAGGTGGGTGGCCCTGAGCAGTGGCAGTGCCTGTAGACCAATCCAGCCTCTTGGCCTTCTCCTTCTTCCACAGAACTTCTTCCTTTTGCCTCTGCACTGCCTGCAGCAAGGCCACACCATGCTGGAAACCCAGAGAGTTCCTGCTCGTTTTCATCTTCAGCCCCAGCTCTGGGAGTTGGCAGGTTGGACACCCAGAATCAGCTACACCTGACAAGATCATGGTGCCCAGGATGTTGTCCCCACCTCCACCCTGGTCACTTGCAGAGGTTTCTGATGAGACAACTACCCCCATCCCATCCCATCCCCGTGGTCAGCTCCCATAGGGTTCTTCTCAGAGCAGGAGAAGAGGAAACATTGCAACAAACTGTTTTACCAGAAAACACGCAAGTGACTTTTTTAATAATGACATCCAAATGAAAACAACGTGGGCTTCAAAGTCTGTCCTGAGGATGCTTTGTGATTCACGGGCATTCTGACATCAGTGTTCCTTTCCATCCAGGGATGCATCCAGGAGCACCAGCCCCTTCCTGAGGTGCCTGAGGTGCCTCTCGCCACTGGGGCCACAATCTGGGCAGGGAGAGTGGCTGCTGGCAGGGTTTCTGTCACTGCCCAAATTCAGCATCTTCCTCACTCCTGCCCCTTGCCAGTAATGCTGGCAATGATCCACGTGGCCTTGGCTGTGGTTCCTCCAAAGGCCATCTCCTGTTACCCAAACACAAATGTTGATGTTTGAGGAGCGGAGATGCTGATGAAAATGGAGCTGGCTCTGTTTGTTTGTCAAAGCAGCTATTTTAAACAAGTTCTGTTCACACAGCTTGCAGATCGGAAGGAAGTTTTCCCAGCCATAATATCCTAGCTCAGCGCTGGGCAGACAATGGTTCAGCAGTTGCCCGGGATTAGCTGGTGAAATCACCCTGTGCAGCCTGGGAAGGACGTCTGGGAAAGGGCAGCACTGGATTTTGTGCTGGGGAGGCCGGGGGGGTAGGAGCTGCCTGGGGAGCAGGGCGTGGCATGACGGGGTCAGCCAGGCTCAGAGCAGGTCAGTGCACAGCTGCTCCAGCTTGTCCTGGACAGAGCTCCAGGAGAGCCCTCCCTGGCCTCTCACTATCCCTGTGTCCTGCTTTTTTTCTCAAGGAAAATGGTTAAATGCAAAGTAGGTTTCTGTTAAGGTATTCCCCAAAGCAGCAAACCTGAAAACAGGGCACTTTGTCACCTGCAGTGTGACAGGGAGAGGTGCCTTGTCCCCAAGCAGGGGGGGCAAGGGACCCCATCAGAGCCACATCTGTCTGTGCCCTGAACCCTGAGCCCTGAGCCCTGTGCCCTGTCCCCTGATCCCTATCCCCTGTCCCCTGATCCCTGTGCCCTACACCCTGTGCCCTGTCCCCTGATCCCTGTGCCCTGTGCCCAGGCACCAAGGCTCTGGTGTCACGGCTGCTGGTCCCTGCTGTGTTCCCTTCAGGAAGGCAGACAGGGCTCCTGGAGGGTGCTGGAGGCGGCAGTGCCAACTCCTTTATTCATTACAGCCTCATATACAAATAAAATCTTTACAAGCTTGCTTTGAGCCTTTAAAAATGCCGTTTAGGATGTGTCATTTGTATTGTCTGACTCGGGCTGCTCCGCACCACGGCTGAGCTCAGTGGCAGTAAAAACTGCTCTCCACGTAAAACCCAAATGAGTTTATTTTATTTGCAGGGCCAGGGAAGCTCTTACCAGCTGTGTCACCCCAGTGCTCAGGGCAGAGCTTCCCTGCTCAGTGTGAACATGGGATCCCTTGTGACCACCCTGGAGGTCTCATGGGACAGGGACATGGAGCCCTTGTGGGTGCTGCTGTCACCAAGAGAGCCTCGTGCTACCTCTTGTGTTTCCACTTGGGACATCCCAGAGAGTGGCTGTGGCAATGCCACAAACATCAGAGGAAGACTCAGAAGATTAAAGCAAATTAATCTCCGCCAACCCTTTGGCTGCTCTGCGAATGCCAAGGCGTGAAAGCTCTGACTCCAGAGGTGCACATGGGAACTCTCCACCACGGGGAATTAATTGCAGGAGCACTGGCCCGTACTGTGAAGATTTTTTCATTAAATGCTCAGATGAAGCTTTCCGCTTCTTCCTCCTCTTGGTGAATCTTATTGTGATTAAATTAAAGGAATTCTTGTTAAAATGTTAGTATCCTACTAAGCCCATTTGTTGTTTTTCTCAGCTGCCTCTGGTCTCTTTAGAGACTTTGCTGCCTATTCCTAACATTTTCCAACTCTTCCCCCTCCGTGCTGCCCTCCCCCCTGTTTCTGAGGCGAACTGGAAAGTTACAGTTGTGGTTGAGCCGTGGCTGCGGGCGGTGAGTCACGGCGAGGATCCCCACTCACAGCTCGTAAACAGCGCGGAGAAACACGAGGTCCTGCCCGGGGCTGTGCCCGGGGGCCTCGCGTGGGGAGGGATGGGGATGGGAGGGGCATGGAGACATGGGGATGGTGCAGGAGGGGGATGGGGACATGGGGACAGGGAGGGGGATGGAGACATGGGGATGAGAACAGGGACAAGGAGGGGGATGGAGACATGGGGATGAGAACAGGGAGGTGGATGAAGATATGGGGATGGGGACAGGGAGGGGGATGGAGAAATGGAGATGGGGACAGGGAGGAGGATGGGGACAGGGATGGGGATGGACCACTGGCCATGCCTCTCCCTGGTATGCAGGGCAGCACCAAGGCTGTTTCCTGCTGGCCATCACTGAGTTGGGGGTCAGAGGAGAGCCTGACCCCCAGCAGTGCCCCTGCCCCACGCTGCTCCATCCGCTGTGCATGTGGCCATTCCTGGCCTGCATCCTGCATCACAGGATGACTGCACAAAGATCCTCCAGTGACGTGACAGCAGTGCACAAAAAGCTATGGAAATGTAGAAGAGTGATAGGGGTTTTTTCCACAGCTAAGGAAAAAAATTGCTCATTTGTGGGCATTTTCCATTCAGGAGCATCCTGTGCAAATGCATTGTTCCTCTTTGAATTCCTCAGCATATGGCATTCTGTGCTGTTAGAGTTTAATATTCTTTTCATTACCGATATCTAATACAGACAAGTCTTGAGGGTTACACAAAACATATGTGAGCCTAATTTGTTTTTACTGTGCCACATGGTTTTACTCCCTGCATCATTCAGTTTCCTTTTTTTTTTTAAATCATGTGATCAGCAAAAACTTAATGCTATTTTTAAGCATGGTAAGAAAGTGAAAAACACATTTACTGTGACTGTGGAGGAAGAGGAGCGTAGATTCCCCTCCGCAAAAGTAGCTGTTACAGAGTGATAGCAAAATGACACTGCTGCTGTAAAAATGGCAGTGCAGTTTGTCAAAGCAGTGCCCAGATTGTAAGGAGAATTCCTGAAAATTCTGGGCTTGGAGTGATTGATCTGACTGAGACAGATGAGAATGAGCTTTGCAAATATCATATCTGTGGTGACAAGCCGCCTTTGGGTGGTGGAATTCACCTTCTTCCCCCTTCATCCTTCTCCAACTCTTCCTCATCTGACACCTCTCTGGAAAGGTGGGCATTAATTTATTGCATAAATCATCTCTAATGCTCCTTTTTACCCCTCAAATTATACTATGGCACCCATACTCAGAGAGGGGACACAGAAATATGAGTCCCTGCTGGTTGTGGTCCCCATCCAGCAGCAAGGAATCTGTGCTTGGCTCTGCTCTGTAGTTGTGTCCCCAGTTGGCCATGCAGGTTGGGGTTGAGCTTATTTGGGAATTTGGGAGCCTGGGAATGAGCAGAGCAGGGCACAGGGCAGGGTGGGGTCGCTGTGTGCAGAGCAGAGCACCCTCCTGCTGCTGGAACACAAAGGCTGCCAAGATGTCAGCTGCAAGGGCAGGGTGGGGAGATGTTCACTGCCACACAGGCAGGTCCCTGGACATGGGGGTCTGTAATGAAATAACAAATATTAGACCACAAGCAGCCTTAGGGGAAAGTGGATCTTTAGCCCAAATCTGAGCCCTCTGACTCTTAGTGATGGAGATCATCAGAGAAGGAGAGGACGTGTGCTGACCCACTGGTGGGGCAGAGGGAGGAAGGTGTTTCCCACCCATGTGCTTCCCTGTCAGAGGTTTTTGGCTGCAGGAGGCTCCTCCATGCCAGGACTGGTTGCCCCAGCCCTTGAGTTGGCACTGCCAACTGTGTGGCAGCACCATCCTGCTGCCAGCCCAGTGCCATATGCCTGCTGCAGCAGGTCAGGGCAACCTGAGCCCTGGCATCTTGTGCTGCCAGAGAGCTCCAGCCAAGCCCAAACACAGGAAATCCTGGTGCTGCCACATGCTGCATCCTCTGCTCCCACACATGTGCCTTGTTAGCAGTGACAGGAGCCTCCAGCTCGTGGGTGACTGCTAACCACAACCACCAGCATTAACCTCCTGCTTGGAGGTCATTTGCAACAACCCACAGAAATGCCTCAGAATCGGGCTATATTGAAAGAAGCTGGTGCGTTCCTGAAATAATTAAAAAAAAAAAGCTGCTTTATTATTTATGTATTTGGGCCTTTGAGAATTCTGGAGTAGAGTAATAAAACTGCTGTGGACATCTGGAGCTTCCAGGGCAGGAACCCCAGAGTGGCTGTGGAGTAGGACAGCTCCACTAATGGGCTGAGGTCATGGTTGCTGCTCTCTGCTTGCTTCTCTGCTGCTCAGTCACAGCAGTTGTGTGTATCCAGATGATCCTCTGGGGACCAAAGAATCCAGTGGGAAAACTATCTCACCATCCCAGGAGGAGCCTGCCCTGAAAGGTGGAGCTTGGAGCAGCATATATAAGCTAAGGAGGCATTCAATCCTACATCACATAACATGGATGGAAGGGCAGAACCAAATGCCCCAGCAACTTTCCCAGTGCAAATCTATCTGTTCCTTCCAGATGGAAAACTCTAGAACCTGCAATTAAGTGTCACTGTGGGACCCCTGGTTTGCTATATGTGGGACTGCCCCACACATCTGTGTCAGACACACCCAACACCAATAACCCAGCATGCTGGGGAGCCTGGGCCAGCTGTGCTCCTGTGGATCTCCAAGCACTGGGTCAAGAACCTGGTCCTGTGTCAGGGAGCACATTAAAACCTCAGCCTTTCGTTGCACACAGGGCCTGGCCTTCAACGGGTTAAGGGTGATTTGAATGATTCCTTTTGTTTAGATTCATTTCAGGTTTCGTGATTTCTGTTATTGCTGCATAAAATCACTTGCAGGCGCTCGAGGTGGGGTGGGCGCTTGGAGAGCAGGAGCAGATGTGAGTAATTGGAAGCACAACAGCAGCCACAGCAAGTGCTGCCCGGTTCCTCCAGCCCAGGGTGCCTCTGAGGCTTCAGCACACCCTGTTAGGAAACTGCACTGGCCACGGAGAGATCCTGAGAGTGGGAGGGCAGGGCAGGGTGGGGTGCAGAGTGTGGAGCAGTAAATCGCTGCCCTTCAGTCAGTGCTGAAGTTCTGCTCATCCAGGATGCCCCAATGCTCCTGGCATCTTGGTTTGGCTTTGAGATTGGGTAATTCTGGTTTTCATTCAGTTCAGAAATAAAGCTGGAAAATATGGGACTTACTGCTAAAAGGTGAATTCTGCCTGCCAGGAATTTGGTGAAGGAACAGACCCGGAGATCTCATCAGTGCTTCAGCACATGGGCAGTGTGCTGGTGGGCAGGGAAACCCCCAGCATGACCATCCTGGCATGAGATGGGATGGGACAGAATAGGATGAGATGTGACAGGACAGGTGGCATCTCTGCATCCTGTCACTTTGCTTACAGCATGCACTGGCCTGTGCACAGTGTGACCTGCTGCCGCTCCCCAGGTCTGACTGGTCCCATGTGGGATGGTCACCTCGAGGGCAGCTGCTGCCTGGGAGTGTGAGAGAACTGTCCTCTCCCATTCCAGAGGTGAGTGCAAGATGCTCTGTTGTCTGTCAGCAGCTCTTCCCTGGGCTGAGGGCAGAATCTGCTCCTCCCTCCACCCACAGAGCTGCTGTGATAACAGATATCCATGCCTGGCACAAGCTCACCAGAACCTGCCTAATTCCCAAGGCCTGAGCAGAAGCTGCTGCTCCTCTAAGCCCCGCAATGAGGGTCCTGTCACGCTGGGACGTGCTGAGCTGGGCTGATTGCAGCATGCCCCAAACCTGCTCCTCGTGCCACCAGAGGGGTGACAACCAGGAGGCCACACAACAAAAATTCAAAGCAGCCCAATCCAATAATGACAATCCAAGCTGCAGGATTGTCAATCCAGTGGGAGCTGCAGGTGCTAATGAGATTTTGTGTCTGCTGTTGTTCCCCAGCCCAAATCTCTCAGGAGCTCTCTGGATCCCACCATGGCAACATTGGCTTTAATGAAAGAATCTCTGCGTGGCACCGCAGGGCAGATTCACCCGTCCGGGAGCTGTGGCACTTGCAGAGTCACCAGACAGTCTGTCTCTGTCCAGAGATTAGGCTGTGGGAATCTCTCAGGTTGCTTGGCACAAGGAAACAGGGGAACTTCTGTGTGAATCTGAAGAACGTAGTTCATTAACTTTTCTCGCTCTCCCTTTGGGCCAGATGAAGAGTGTGTCCGGGGGTTTACACCCCAGGGAGGTGACAAGGCTCAGGGTTAATTAAGGAGCTGACATTCCCAGAACCTCATTCTCCGGGGAAAGCATCCTGGCGCTGGAAGCCACTGGTGCAGCCAGAGGAGTACCCAGAGTGTCCCCAGCCTCCCCTGCCTGCCTTGGATGGGGGGGCAGCGGGCGGATCCTCACTTCTCACTCCTCTCTCCTCACTCTCTGTTGCTGCACTGGGAAGTCATATCCACTAGCAAACCCCTTGTCATGGCTGGAGAAACCACATGTGTGTGTGTGTGTGTGTCTGTGTGTTTGTGTGTCTGTGTATGTCTGTGTGTCTGTCTGTGTGTGCCTTTGTGTGTCTGTGTGTGTGTGTTTGTCTGTGTTTGTGTGTGCGCATTTGTGTATCCATGTATGTATCCGTGTGTGTGTCTGTGTGTCTGTATCTGTGTGTCTGTCTGTGTGCCTGTGTCGCTGTGTCTGTCTATTTGTGTATCCATATGTGTGTGACTCTGTGCCCATGTCTGTGTATCTGTGTCTGTGTATGTGTATCTGTGTATATCTGTATGTATCTGTATGTGTGTATGTCTGTCCATGTGTGTGTATCTGTGTCTGTGTGTATCTGTGTATATTGGTGTATATCTGTGCCCACATGTGTATCTGTGCCCATGTGTGTATTTGTGTGTATGTGTCTGTGTGTATCTGTGTGTACCTGTGTGTATATCTGTGTGTATCTATGCCCATGTGTGTATCTGTGCCCATGTGTGTATCTGTGTCTGTGTGTATATCTGTGTGTATAACTGTGCCCATGTGTGTGTGTCTGTCTGTGTGTCTGCACATGTGAGCACGTGTGTGCACATGTATCCAGATATGTGCATCTTGTCCAGAATCAAGGGGTTCATTTTTGTGCTGTCACCTTGGCCTCAGGGCTTAGCCATCGGTCCAGCACTGTGGCCATCACCCCACAAGCAGCCAGGATTAGTGTAGGCTGGAAGAATTTTGGAGCAGCCACAGGGAGGGCAATGTGTCTGCCCTGTCCTGTCAGAGCATGTGGTTCTTCTTCCAAAATCCCAGTGCTTCTTGCAACCTGGTCCATTGAACCAAAATATCTTTCGAAACAAATCTGGAAATAGATTCCGACAGTATCAAAACATCCTGTTTTGACATTTTCTGAATGAATCACTTTGATTTTTTTTGTTTGGAATGACCTCGCTGCCTTTTTTGGTACAGAAATGGACTGTTTATCAACAAGTTGTAACCAAACAAAGTCATTGATTTTTGCCTCACTTAACCCCCTCCCCCAAATATCTCAACCCCCTCCCCCAAATCCTCTTTGAGGTTTGATTTGCTGTACCAGAATATTTCTAAATATTATAGTTTTGTTCCAACTTAGAGCCAGATTTTGCAGTCCTGAGCGGAGCCTGAGTCTGTCTGTGCAGTCCTGGGCACATCCTGTTGGGACCAGGGCAGGACTAGGGGGTCTGACTAGGGGCAGCCCTGGGTCAGGGACATCACCGAGCCCCCTGAGCCCAGAGGTTGCCACAGGCTCCTACCTGGGACTGGGGGTGATGGGTCTGGGTGATGTGGCTATTAGCACTATTTGACAACTTGTCAGGATTAGAAAGCTCATCATAAAACCCTCCAAAATGAGCAGTTTTTGTGTGTGTGTGTGAGTTAAGCTTTTCTGCCCCAACCAGGAACAGATGTCTGAACTGGTTGATGAATTGGAAACATCTGAAACAACTTTCCAAGCCGAAGTACAATAAATATACCTTTCATCACGATCCCTGCAAAAGGGTTTTAGAGGCAAAAATCACTGAAGTGTTTAATACGGACCGCGGTGAAGAATCATTATAACAAATGAACCAAATTAAATGAGAAACTCTCCCCATTTTAGTGACTTTGCTGGGACTCCAGGTATCACCTCCTGAGCTGGCAGTGGGGCTCTATCCTGTCAGCCTTCTGGAATTGCTCTTCCATGGTCTCATACTGTCACCTCCTGTAAGTGCAGGAGGATGGAGAAGCAGAGGGCCCCAAAGGGCACCCAAGCTCTGTCCTGGCTGCAAGGGCAGGAACCAGGTGCTGCTGCACAGGGGTGCACAGGGCAGCTGCCATCTGCCAGGACATTGGGACCCACATCCACAAGCAGGACAGAAAGAGGCAGATGCATCCCTGCTGCCTCTGGAGCCTTTCCTGATCCTTCAGCATCTCCAGAGGCTGCTGAGGGACCTCATCTCTTCAGTCCCTGACACCTGCCTTGCTCCCCGAGCCACCAGCGCTGCCACAGCCCAGCACCTCCACCCTGGGATGCAGGGGGAGGTTCAGGCTGATCCCCAGCAAGTCACAGGAGCCAGCCTCCTCCAGACCAGGAGCAACCAGCAAAGCATTCTCATTCCTCAGTGCCAGGAATATCTGTCAGAGCCTGCGGGCTGCCTGCCAGGGTTCAAGTGCTGCCATTTCAGCACTGATCCCATGACCTTCAGACATGAGAATCTTTCAACAGGAGTTGTCAGAAAGAGTTTATTTTTCCATGTCTCCACTTGGTTTATTCCACTGAGCAAAGTTGTGTTCTATTGATTTATTCTGAAATCACATTTATTTTCCTCTAAGAAATAAAACCCAGTATTTCTTCTTTCAAAATTCATGTGGGTTGCACAGGAGTTGAGCATCAGATTTTCAAGTGGGAGCACATTCATGAAAACTCCCTGGGCCTGTGACTTCCTTTGTACATGGGAACCTGATACAAGACCCTGCTCTGGTGCTCTCAAATGCAGGGGGGTGCAACCTTGCAGGATGCCTGGGAAAATTCACTCCTGCTCCCCTTGTAACTCCCCAGTGTGCCCCCACCAAGGAAAAGACATGTGTAAGGGATTTCAGCATCATCCCTGAGAGCTGTAAATACAGAAACAGAGCAGGGGACCTAGACCACAGTTGGGTCTCTGGCTGTGCTCAGGGACCCACAGGGCATCCCCTGGTGTGGATGGAGCTGCCACTCCCTTCAAGCCCTGAGCCCCAGCTGCCACGCTCACATCGTCACCCTGATGGGAAAAGGTGGAAATGATACTCTGGGGTTTTTATTGGACACACTGGCACACACTGACCCTCTGCTAACACCTCACCATGGACCCCTGCCCTGCAGAGAGCCCTGGGCTGTGGTGCCTTGCAGTGCCACCATCCCTGTCCCTGGGACAGCAGGGAGCTGTGTTATGTAACAGCTGGGCACTGGCTTTGTACAAATACATCATGGGGATGGCTACAGCATGGCCTACGAGTGCTTTGAGCAGAATGAGTCACCAGAACATGACTCATAAATAAAGGAGACACCTTTGATGTCTCCATTCCCCAGCACCTCTGGAGCTGGTGGCGTGGTGAGGCCTGGGGGGGTGCTGTGGCTATCACAGATGTCTCTAATGGGACACTGATGCTTCTGCCACGCCACAGGGCTGTGGTGCCCCTCCCGGGAAGGAAAGCACAGCCAGGGATCCATGGCCTCCAGCTAGCTTGCATAAAACTTCCCTGGGGCCTGTTGGCTGATTCCCACCCATGGCAATGGATCAGCTTTTCCTTATGGTGGGGATCAGGGGCTGGGGGACATGGACGTGACCCCCACACGTGCAGCAGGGGCTTGGAAGTTCTGCCTCAGGTGATCACAGCGAGGAGCAGCCGGGCTCCAGGTGCGGGAGCTCAGCCTCGGCCAGGCACCCACAGGAGAACCAGCACAATCTGAAGCAACTTTCTCATTTAAGAAAAAATATTTTGGAAGCCGCCACCTCCCTCCACTTGCCAGCAAGTTTAGAGTTTCATAAAGTCAGCCTGGTAATGGGTTACAAATGTACCTATCAGTTTTACATTTGTTTTCATTCAGGCTCAGTGAGTCTCTACCAAACCTGGCGATGGCAGGGAAGGGAAGGGCCCCCCCAGTCCCCTGCCCTCCCCGCTCCCCTCCCAGCACACCCACAAGTGAATTGTTCTTCCATAATCTAAACCAACACTTCTCTCCAGCAAATTGGATTTCAGTTAAACCCTGTGACTTATGTGCAAATCCTGACAGCAGCTCGCCTTGCGCAAAGCTCCCTGCGGGGCACGGAGCCACCACGGCCATGCAGAGCCAGAGCCTCCACAGCTGCTGTCAATAGCTCCAGCACACCCCTGGATCCTGGACACTGCAGAGCCCCATGGCTGGTGTTACACCCCAGAATCCTGGCCAGAGAACCCCTGGATCCTGGACATTGTACCCTCAGTTCTTGGGCACCTCTCTTACAGTTCTTAGGCATTGTACACCAGATTCTGGGTGATACAACCCCTGTCTTGGATGTTGGACCCCAGATCCTGGCACTGCACCTCCAGTTAAGCAGCAGAAAGCCAATCCTGGCAATGAGAAAACCAGCAAAGCCTGAGTTCAAAGAGCCTTGTGCTGAAGTTGGAAATCAGGGTATAAATGTTATGTGGCACAAGGCGTGGTGGGCACTGGCTGAGCTCATAAAAGTTAGCTTTTTTCTGAACATTATTGAATTTTTGAAGCACTAATAAAGTGCAGTTCCCAGTGGAGTCAACTGAGCAGGTCTTGTCTAGATCGTGTGAAACAGAAGCTGAGCAAAGCCACCCATTTCTAATTCAGTTACATGGTGATTACATGGGCTCTCGGCTGAGCAGCAACGAGGGGTTTTATTTTCTGTGATGAATGAGCTTTTTTAGTGTCTGAAGTAGCAGCTGTCACACAGCTCTTACTTTTGCCAAGAAAGTAATTCAGAGGGGAAAGATAAATTTTAACTCAACTTCTTTTTTATTTTGAGATTTAGGGCCAAAGATTAACAGAAAAGCCCCCAGTCCTCAGGATCCAGCCGCACCCAGGTGCTGGCCCAGCTGTGGATGCTGCCACCACTGCATGGTGCCCTGGGACTTCTGGTGATGTCACCTCCCAGCCTGTTCCACTCTTCACCTCAGACACCTTCCCGTGGCCTCTGTCCATCCATCCATCTGACCCAGATCCAGGGCATTGGACACACCACAGCTCTGGGGTTTGTTTGCTGCAGCATCCCAATGCCTGAGCAAGAGCTTCATAAGATCCGCTTCCAGAGCACTTACTCAGAGATGTTACTGGGTCCCTCATGATTGACTCTGCTGCACAGAGTTCTCTGATGGAAAAAAATCTATTTCATTTTGTCGTCTGTTAGTAATTTAAGTTGAAGAAGTAGTGTTCAGTTCTATTGTTTTCAGCCCGTGATGTTCGTGTGAAAGGTTTCTTTGATTCAGGATGCTGCAGTGCAGGAAGGAACTGCAGACACTATGCAACAGCACATTGGTGAAAACACAGATAATTGATCAGGAGCTGATTGCAAGCAAGATACCAATGTTGTTGTTTATTTAAAGGGATGTCATCAACTTAAAATTCATGTTTAATTTATCAGTTAATTCGCATGCTAAGATTGGAGAGATTTTGCACTGAGTCCAAAAAAATGAGATCAGGAACGGGTGGTTTTCCCTGTCTCATGTCTCCTTCACTTTATGCTCTTGGCTGCATCTCTGCTGAATTCTGCACTCCCTTAGAGCACAGACCTTGTGGAAGCACATGCTGTGGTAAAACCAAACACACAATGCTGTGCATGGTCTGTGTTCAAGGCTTCCCCAGCACCAGCACTGCCTTCATGGCATGTCACACCTGGCACTCAGGGCTGGAGTGCCCAGCAGGAGCAGGCTATTGGAGCCAACTCCCCAGAATCCCAGAGGGCTTGGAGTGATGGGCGGTTTTATCCTCCCCCTCCTCTCTCTGAATTTCATTTCTGGTTCGCATTAATCAGCTTCATTGTTCTAATCAGAATATCTGCAACACAAGCAACAGCAACAGCATTTGTCTCTTGGAGCTGGTTCTGGGTATGGGAGGGCAGGTGCTGGGCCAATGCAGTGCTGCATTGCACCCTCATTGTCCCTTGGTCCACATCCTCCCTCTCCAGGATGCAGCTCCAGGGAGGTAGAGGTGCAGCAGGAGCCCCAGCAGGTGCAGGCAGGGCAGGCTCCATGTGATGAGCTGGGGTTGTCCAAGGCTGCTGAGGCAGGGCTGAGCCTGACCCAGGCACGGCAGGCACAGCACAGCACAGCTCTCCTTGAGCCTGACCCAGGCACGGCAGGCACAACACAGCACAGCTCTCCTTGAGCCTGACCCAGCCAGGACAGGCACAGCTCTCAGCACAGCTCTGTCCTTGTCCCACACCCCAGCCAGGACAGGCACAGCTCTCAGCACAGCTCTCCCTGTGCCACAGCAGCTCAGCAGAGCAAGATCTCACTTCATTCACCCTGACCGAATTACGAGCAGCCGTGCCGAGGCTCTGCTTTCACAAATGAAATCCACACTGTGCTGGCTGCTCCATTTGCCAAGAGGCTGCTGATGGGTGACCCAGTGCAGCGCTCAGGATCTGGTGTTTTCCTGATTTCACCAACCTCTTCCAGTAGTTTATTGATACCAAGTGGCAGCAGAGCAGCTGCAGCCCAGAGGAGAGGTCAGTCTTGCTGCTGGGACAGGGCTGACACAAAAAGAGATTTCCCTGTCACAAGGAGCTCAGCTTTCTTGTGCTGCATGTGGCCTGGTTTGGGTTACAGAGCAGCTTTCAGAAATGCAGCAAAACCTGTATCCACTTCTTGAGGCACAGCCACCAGCACCAGCTCCTGGAGACCTCATGGAGGAAGGAAGGATGCTCCACCAGCACCATGACCCCCACATGTCATGTCTGTGGTTATTTATTCTGCTTGAAGTGTCAGCACAGACACTGGCGTAGCACTTAACGTCCTGAACTTGGCCCACAAGTTCTGCAGTGACATTAAGCAAATCTGCTTCTTATTGTTATTTATCTGTTTAACGAAGCAGCAGGGACAGCTCTATAATTAAGGTCAAGCTGTGTTGCACTCAAAGTAAAACTCATTGCAAACTCTCTCTGAAGTGTCATCATTTTCAAAAGAAACCTCCTTCTGAGATTTTACAAGAAAACTTTTTATTTAGGTTAGTACTTTCAGTGGAAATTTCCCTGAAGGGGAAGATTTTATATCCCAGGATCAAACAAAATAAATCCACTCAAGTTGTGAAAAATAATGACTAAAAGTGTCTATTAATCCTGAATAAAAATTTCTGCGTTTTTTACTAGCTGTCCTGCTAGCTCTGAAGAGGCAGAGCAGGGGTGGAGGCAGAGCCAAGGAGCATGTGGAGTGTGGGATGGTGGGAGCAGAAAGGGTCACTGGCATGGGCAGAGCTGTGCATGTGGACCACGGGGATGTGCACCCAGGTGAGTTGGGTGAGATGAAGCTGGGCACGGAGGGAGAACCAGCAGGATGGTGCCAGTCTGAGGGATGCGCTCAGGGAAGGTCAGAGGAGCGCTGCAGGATGCGGCGCAGCAGCAGCTCTCACGCCAGGCTGGGGTGTCTGCTGGGACCCGCACGGCTGTGGCACGGCAGTGATGGGGACAAACTCCCATCTGTGTGCCCTGGAGGGGCCGGCAGCACGCAGGCAGCGTGGGGGCTCCCCTGAGCGAGCAGGGACTGTGCCCCGCACCGGCAGCGATGATGGATGAATGGCTCATTAGCGCAGCTTTCACTGCGCTGCCTGACACGCGTTCCCGTGCTCATACACAACTGCGAGTCCCCGCTGCCGGGCCAGCTCTGATTCATGTGTCAATAAACAGCGGAAGGGAAGCGCGTTTCCCTGCCAAACCAAACAAACTCTATCTTTTTGGTCAGGGCTGCAGCATCCCTGTGGAACTGGTGCCAAAGGCCATGGTGCTGAAGTGATTCCCTGCTCTCCCGATACTCCTTACACCTTGCCCGTGGGTCAGCAGACCTTGGCAGGTGTGGGGCACCCTGGCACAAAATGTCCCTGCTCCCAGAGGGAGAGCACATTCCTCTGCCAGACATCTTACAGCCAAAAGTGGAAAGGGATGGGGGAATGCATTGTTTAATGGCATGCTAATCAATAAAAAGGAATTATTGGTCTGTATCCCTCCTGAAACTTTAATAAAAGTCAAATGATAGTTTTGTCTTCTTTCCTTTTTCATTTATTTCTAATTCAGACCTGCACTGTAGTCAGATGAAGAATGCTTTTAACCTTTCCATGGGGGGTGGTGGAGGCATGCCCAGAAGCAGGATGGGCAGGAGGAGACTGCCTGGGCTCTCCACCACCGTGGCAACCGCAGGACAGCAGTGGCACTGTGCCAGGCCCTGTCTGGGAGCCCTGTCCCATGGCCCCTGGAGCTCCTGACACACCTTCCCCCAGCAACCAGCCTTTCAGCATGCAGTGTGCTGCTCATGTAAGTCTGACAGCTACACATTGGTTCACATCAGCCACTAAAACGGCTCAAGGCTTAGGTCCTTGCACCTTGACCAAATCTGACAGCACAGATGAGAAGCACAGAGGTGCTGGGGCAGACAGGTGCTGGGCGAGCCCAGCTCAGGGCACTGATGGACCTCTGCTCCCTTTAATGATTCCCACCCCAAAGCCTGGCCATGCAGACTCTTCCAGATCAAATTCCACTCTGATTTGGTGGAAACAGCTGGATTTGCCAAAGGATAAAGGGAAGTGTTTTCCATTAGCACATCTAACACCCCTGTTAGAGCAGCTCTGGCTGTACACAAGTGCTAATGAGATTTCGCTGTGACACCGTAGGAGGAGGAACAGTAATTGGGACATTTTCTGTTCATGGCTAGAGTGGCTGAGTTAATTACTGGAATTAATCCTTCTTCAGGAGGCAGAAGCTCTCTCATGAGGGGAAGCAGGAGGAAATGAGTTGATTTGGTGTGATTATCATCTGAGGACAGGTGCAAGCCTAGGTGATAACAAAGTCACTGTGGCAGCAGTGCTGCTGTGGGTGGCCTTGTTGGGGACATGGGTGCAGGCACAGAGAGCAGAGGGACAGGGAGGGCAGGCACAGAAAGCAGAGGGATGTGTGGGCACTCTGAGCACCCTCAGCTTGTTCTTTACCTCCTTGAAGGTTCTGTGTGTGCCCTGCCTGCTGTCCAGGGAGCATCTGGGTGGGCAAAGGTGGCCCTGGAGGAGGTGTTGGCCCCCAGGGTGTCCCAACACCACTCAAAGGGACTTCCCATTCTGCCACTGCTGCTGGCACCCCAGGCAGACCCCATGGGAGGGTGATGGGACTCTGCAGTTCTGGGCCCTTGGAGCAGCCCTGGCTCCCTTGGGAGTGCTCATTTCCCAGCGAGCTGCCCCACTCTGCCCATGGATGGGCTGGAAAGCATTCCCAGAGGATTGCAGCTACGGAGAGAAATATTTCTCATCTTAGCAAATGAGAAAAAGGAAAAGTAAGGTGAGTGAATGTTTTATTTAATGGACAATTTAATTGCTGACATCTGTGAAAAAAGCTGGTTTTTTCCAAACTGGAGTTTGTTTCTATCTCAGGATGAACCAGGGATGTGGGGGCAAATGCTTTAGAAAGTCCCTTTGAGTATCATCCAAGGAGGATGGGGAATGAAATGTGGCACATGTTAAACATGTAAATGAGGTACTGATTTACTGATTTATCTGTTTCTCGCATGAGATCTTCCTTGGCTGCATCAAAATTACTGTATTATTTATAAGTCTTAAACATTTAAAATTAGATGTGTGGTTTTAAAACAAAACATCAAAACCTTAATGCAAACCACATTGTTTCAATAAGAAATTAGATTTAAAGAAAACAAATTCAAAAAGTTTCTGTGCTGGATCAAACCTGCACCTCATGTGGTTCACATCCACGTTGGACCTATTCTGTAGTACTGGGTTCTCTTTGCAATGATTTGCAACAGTGAACTCAAAATAAACAGATCTGGTTTCATTCATGGAATATTTCCTTGTTATTGAAAAGCATCATTTTCTGCACTGTCCCTTGACATTTCTTGGGGAAATCCTGGAGACTCATAGCTCACTGGAGCCACCAGGACACCCCACTGGAGCCAGCAGTGTGATGTGCAGGCAGCAGCTCTCCTGCTGTGCTGCCAAGGGCTTAGGAGCTGCTGCTGCTGCACTCTCCATGGACCATGGCAATCCTGCCAAGGGTATAGAACCTTTCCCAAGGCAACTGCCCTTGCTGGGCTGCTTGAGAAGGGGTGCAGAGGGATCTGCAGAGCACCATCACCCTCTGGCTGTCCAAAAGCAAGATGAAGTGTGATGAGCACTGCCAGCAGGCCCTGCCAGTTTGCCCAATTGTCTGTGAGGTGTAGGCCTGCTGCTCTGGAGCCACCAGGGCTGCACCTGCTGAGGAGCTGGAAGGGCTGAAGCTGCTCTGGTCACTGATATTATGGAGCAGAGTGAATCATGCCTCCAAGCATGGTGGAGACTGGGCTTGATAGCACAGCCACCTCCAGCTTCTGGCCATTCATGCAACTGGTGTGTCCTGCAAACAGGGGAAACACTGATGCCTCTCACTTCCCTTCAGGGGTCACTGCCCTGGCATGGCACCCCATAAATATGTCATCAGTGAAACACAAACCACATGACTCTGAAGTCAACCACAGTCAGTGCTGCACCAGCTTGTTTGCATTTCCACTCTAATTGCACTTGCAGTGAGGATTATATGGAGGTTGGAGGACCCTGGGGCTCCACAGCATGGGACAAGGCTCACTGGGCAGGGGGATGTGCTGTGGGCCAGGCTGTACCCTGCTATCACTTCACAGTGCCCAGTGTTCCCAAAATGAGCAGCTTTCTCCCCACGAGGTTGGGGAAGATCAACACCCTGCTGAGCAGGAGAGCAGCCCCCTACCTGGCAGCAGGCAGAGAGAGCATGGCATGGAGCTGTCCTGCTCCCTGGTGTGAGCAGAGACCATGGGCTGTGGAGCTGTTCCACTGCTGGGGTGCCAACAACAAGATAAAGTATCACCCCATAAACATGGGGCGGAACAGAAAGTGAGCCGTGGCTCTCCATGCCACCAGGCTGCCCTCAGAGTGTGCTGGCAGGTCCCAGATGTCACTGCTTATTGTCAGCGTGGGGGTCTTTTGTCAGCCTCTGCCCAGTGGTCCTGATGTATTTTTTTCATTTGTGGTATTTGTCACAATGAGTCAGCATTACTCTCTACAACTCATCCCTCCATCCTTCTCAGCACTCCGGAAACTGGAATCTTACTGGAGGACAGGAACTGTTTGCTAACACCCCATTTAATGCACATTTTTCTAAGAGCAATGGAGGAGCTTAGGGGAAAAGCATGAACTGCAGGAATTGCTCATTTCATTTCCTGTGGTTTCATAATTTTGTTGCTTACCAGTTTTGCATTTCAAAAAGCTTGTGGTTTCCCTACAGCCCTCGTCTGAGGGGAGGACACAGTAGCATTCTGAGCTGACATGAGATTGCAAACAAAAATAATATGATGGCAACTGGCGTTCTGAGCTGTGTGAGAAAGAAACACAGCCCTGCCTCTGGCTGCATTTTGGCAGGTGAGGCAGCAAAGCAGAACCCCCAGTGTCAGCAGGTGACCTCAGGTGTCTGGAAGGTGTGGTTGGTGTGGGTGTTTCCACTCCAGGGGCAAGAGCCCATCACTGCTGCAGATCACAGAGCACGAACCATGGGACAAAGCAGCACAGGAATGGGGCAGTGGGTGCCTCTCCCTCCCCTCTTTGAGCAGGTTTCTGTCTCACTGGGACCAGTGCAGCCAGTGCTCCTGAGCTCAGGCAGGGTGTGGGTTCTGCTCACCACCTGCTCTGGCCCATTCCCATGGGCTTGGAACTTGACCTCTGCTAGGAGAGCTAAGTGGGTGACCTAGAGAGAGATTTGTCCTGTTCCAGCTGATGGAGAGTTCAGGGATGTCAGCAGGATGAGCCCTGATGTCTGGGGTGGCCTTGGGTCAGGTCTGTAACAGCTGAGCTCCAGCCTCATGCAGGAGCAGTGCTGGTATCCACGGAAATGTGTCCCCAAGTGCCTCCCTAGAATATCACAGATCACATGGATACACAGAGTGATAGCTGTGAACATCCTCCTCTGCAGACTGCCGAGGAGTCAGCTCGCATTTATTGAAAATAAACTTTCAGAGGTAAAGAGAAGCCTATTGGTGAGAAAAATAGTTTTGTGAGCTCAGAATTTATAGCCTGCCTCCATAAAGCTGTCCAGAATCTGTGGATCTTTCCTTCAGATACTCATGTTAAAATAATTTTCATTCTGTTAAATGAAAAGTGCTTTAAGTTTGGCAGGGTTGTGCTGCTCATGCTCTCACCACTTCATAAATAATACTTTATAATAACAGCTCAGAATAAAACAAAAAAAGGGGGGAGGGGGGCCAAGGTCTGAGCAGAGCTCTCCTTGTCGGCTGTAAATACCTCTCATCATGATGTCAGCTGCTCTGACAGAGGATCTGCCCAAATCACTGCCACATGTGGAGCCAAGGGTTCAGCTTTACCTGGACTTTCCACTTAGTGAGTAATGTGGCTTGCAGTCCTGGCAGCATTCACATGACTTGGGGCTGCAGACTCCTCTCTACTTTCCTGTGAACCAGTTACTAATATTGGACAGTGCAATTTCATCAAATTCTATTTCCCCTGAAACTTTTTCATCCACTAAATAAAAATCACTTCACACTTTCCTGAATGTCTCCGATACGATTTAATTCAAAACATGCAGCCACAGGAGCAGGAGAGGGATGAGCACTCCTCATTCAGACAGAAACCAGAACCCTGTCAGGCTGGAGCGAGACGGCCTCGTCGCTGGGAAGGCACTGAAGTGTCAAGAAACAAACTTGCAGCAGAAGATACATCCCACTGTTTGAGGCTTACTGCAGCATTGCAAAATGGGCTCTGTGGCCTGAGACGCCCTCCTTGTGCCCTGCAGACTGCCAGCAGGCCTAGGGAGCAGGCAGAGAGGGCTGGGGTGCCCACCCTGCCCACTTCATCCGGCAGGAGAGGCAGTGTTTGGGACGAGGAGGGGCTGGGCAGATGGTCAGGGGTGAACCTGGAGCAGCACAGCCCCCACTGTCCCCCCACGGCCGCCCCTCTCTGTGCTCCCACTGCTCATCCCGGGGACTCTGAGCACCAATAACACTTTTAATGACCCTTGAAAATTGTTTGCCAGCCCTTGAAGGAGCTAAACTAATGGGATGTGCTCAGACGTGGGCTGGGTGTGACAGAGCCCGGGGTGGGATCTGTCCCTGACCCCCCTCTCTCCGCAGGGCTCAAAGAGCTTTTCCTCCCGCACGGCTCTGCACCCATGATTCTCATTAGCCGGCTCTGTGAAGTGGTTTGGGGATGCAGCTCGTATGAAAAGCTCAGTAAAACAGAGCAGAGCCGAGCACTGAGGAGCAGGATGACATGCCCACATGCGGCAGCTGTTAGTCACATTGCCGGCCCCTTTGTCTGCAGCGCTCAGCCGCACACGCCCGGCGCTGCCACAAGGAAAGCCGGGCAGGCACGAGCGAACGGCGTCATTGGGCCAAAAACCTTGAGAGCCGCCAGTGCGATAACCCCTCGCCAGCATCTCGCTGCAGCGAAGTGTTTCTAGAAACACTTTTTGTGTTGCTCTGGAAGCTCTGAGCCCACGGGGAGCTGCTGCTCCCGAGCCCGCGGGGCTGGCGCGGGTGCTCCGGGCAGGGACACTCCCGTGGGTGTTTCCCCAGTCGGGACAAGGACACCCCAGCCTTGTGCAAGGGCGGCACCCGGCTACAGGCTCCGTTATCCAGCCCTGGCCCCAGCTTTTGTGTTAGTGGGAGGGAAATCTCCGAGGATTTGGCTCGCAGCAGACAATGATGCCATGAGCGCAGTTTTTCTCAGTGCCAATGAGTCTAACCTAATAAAAGGGGGAAATTTCCACTGACCGCAGGGGAGCGGGATGGTTGAGACGGAAAAAAGAGGTGGAAAATTATTTATGACAGTGTAATTGCATTTGAGACAACTTGTATCCAGCCAAGATTCCACAAGAAATTTAGGAAAGAACAACTTTAGGTCAATCTGATTTTTTTGTCCTGTGTGTAGGGGGTGGAAACTTCCCTTTTGAAAATTGGACTCTGCAACCATATAAGAATTCGTAATCAAAATTAATGTGGAAAATAAATTGCTGGCTGGCATCCCTGTCAGTGACAGACACTCAGTGTAACTCTGCCGTCCTGAGACAGCAGCACGTCCCAGCGTGCCCAGCCCTGCCAAGCTGGCATCTTCCTCTGGTTCCCTTAAAACCGGGTTTTATTGTCCCCAGGGCTGGAGGGAAGAACAAAAGGATGCCAGAGCTGTGGGCAGGGTGGCAGTGGTGAGGCAAGGAGGGGCCTGCTCACACCCTGGCCAGGGCAGGACTCTGCTCCCAGCCGTGCCTCATCCTCAGGGGCCCCAGCACCCATCTGGGGGCAGTTCTGGAGCACTGGGGTTTTGTGTCCCAGCAGACACTGAGTCACTCTCTCTGTGGCCTCCTGGAGCTCCTGGCACCATCAGCTGCTCTCTGGGCAGCATGAGGGCTCAAACTTTGAGTAAATGATGAGTACAGGCTGCTCTCTGGCTCCAGATGGGCTCCTGGGCATCGCACTTCCAAGCTTTTCTCTGACACCAAGGTGACCAGAAACCTTCATATTTTTTTTCAAATACTGATGAGATTTAATGAACTGCAAGAGCTTCTCTCAGCTCGTTAACTGGAAACCAGAAGTTGGAGCTTTCAGAAAACCCACCAGTTCCTGAAAAAAAAAAAAAAGGGCATTGTTTTTACAGCCAGAGCTATTTGTTCTCTTCAGCAGAAACCTGGGGCTGCAGAGGAATCCTCTGTGCCAACAGGGCACTGAGAGGGCTCCAGAGCTGTTGCCTTTGCACAGAGGGATTCCTAAGTTTTAACCTGGCTTTGTTAGAGAATGTGCTGCTAATTCCAGTGGTAATTTTATTATGTGTCATTTCCCTCCATTATTTGGTTCAAAAGATGAAGACTAAACGTAGATTTTTAAATTATCCAGATTTCAGATCTTGCCTCTGGGAATGCTTCAATCTCATCTTTTGTTTTCATTTCTGGATTTTTGCAGGTCTGCAAATGTGTTTGTTTTAATAATGCAGCTGCACGACAGATTAAAAAAATCAAGCATTGCTGGCATTCAATATCTCTAATCCAGCAGCAAGACAAGTCTGTCGATGGTTTACTTAATGTTCAACAGCCTTTTCTGATTAAGCAAAAGGTTTGAAGTGATTATAGTTTATTTACAACAAAAGTGGACTTAAATGAGAGTTAATTCCTCCCCCTCCTCCCTCATTGGGCTTGGTGCCAGTCACCATGTGTCTGCTTCACTCCCTCTTCAAGAGCATCCACAGAAGCCATGGCAGATGTTCCCATCAGGTTCTCCAAGAAATTCTCCTCCAGGAGCCCCCAGGAATGGAGGTGCCCCTGGGGCCCCAGCCCAGCCCAGCCCTGGCACTGTCTCAGGTGGGAGCCTTGTCCATTTCCCTGTAGAAGGTCCAGCATTTCTTCAGCTGATATCGCATGAGGAAATTTTAATTTCAAGCCCCAGCAAGTTTTATTTTCCATATTGTTAATTAAATAAGCTTGAAAAGCAAGAGGTCCACTGGGATAAGCAGTGACAGCAGCCCCTGGAGCTGGAATGTCATGTCCCACTATGGCCTTGTAATCCAGAGAGATAGCAAGAAGGGAAAAAAAGAAAGAAGAGGTGAGTGCTAGAAAAGAGGAGGCAAAATTCATTCACAAGAGATGCAAAAGCTAAGGGGGTTTAAAAAAAATGAAGTGGATTTTTATTTGTTTTCTGGGCAAATTATTTCCAATAGAAACTTGTGAATGGGTTTGTTTGTTTTCAGTAGACATCAACATTTGCCATAGTATAAAAAAAGCTGAAGTGGCAGCATCCAGGGGGCCTTCCCAATGACTCACCTGGGACTCCCTGAGTCCTGATTCCACCTGCGGCAGGTGCAGGGCACAGCTGGGGACTGTGAATAATGTAAGGTCATTATTTAGATACTGCTGGCACTTGCTGGGCACCTGCTGGTGGCAGGGCTGGTGCTCACAGAGCCCTCTCAGCCAGGAGCCGCCTTCCAAAAGCCTTTTCTCCCTGGTGGGCGTGTGCATTTTCATGGTGGGAACCTGGCAGGTCTCAGACCTGCCTGGAGCACCCGCAGAGAGTGAGGGGGGAGATGGGGACACGGTGACACGAACTCTGATGTCCCGGGGCCAAGAGTCTCTGTCTTTCTTCTCGCTGTTGAGCACTCACCCTTCCCCTGCTCACCGAGTCTATTTGTCACTTCGGTGCCATCGTTTCCTCGTCAATTGGAAGTGATTTTCCTATAAAAACGTGACACTGCTTGCGCAGAGAGCCGCGGAGCGCACGGCGCGGGGAGCGCTCGGAGCCGCGCTCGGCGCCGGGGTCAGCGGGGCGTTGCCTCGGGGGGGATTTGGCATTTCCCAGCAGCTCAAGGGACACAAAGAGACCCCAGGGCCAGCGCCAGACACTGCTCTGTCCCTACCTACCCCATCAATGGAGGCCCCGGCTCTCACCGGCAGGGAGTGCGAGGAAGAAAGACACAAAAGCTTCAGAGGATGAATAAACTCAATTAGATCGCTGTAATTGCAACAAGAATTAGTGTGGGGGTCGGGCACATGTGCCGGCACAGAGCAGTAATTAAAAGTGCCATGTTTGCCATGCTGGGGAGGAGGCCTGCTGGGTCCCAGCAGTGCCCTTTGAAAAGCTCCATGATGGAGCTCCGAGCCTGGATAAATACAAATGTCAGTGCCTCCAGCCTGTGGGGGGACTCTCAATCCACAGCTCAGTGGGAGAATCCCCTGCTTTACATTCCCATCAGTTGGGCTAATTTCAGAGTCAGGCTTTGATGTGCTTTGGGGAGCCCTGTGTGCTACACACTTTCCCAGCAAGGCATCCTCTCCCTTTCTCAAATGCTTTATTAATTTTCTCCTGTGGTTTTTTTTATCCTCCCTTTCTCTTGGGCCTGCCTGCAAGTTCTCTTTTGTGCTCACCCAGCAGGGTCCATAGCGGAGAATTTATATCATTCTGAAATATATATAAAGAAGGGATAAAAGAGGAGATGGGGGAACCTGCAGAGACCAGAGCAACGATCTGTTCTGGAAGCAAGGGTCTCCTTCCTCTGGCCACTGGCCCCATGTGGCCCCAGCTCTGATGGCACCAGTTTCCCAGCTGCATCTGCAGCTGTGCCTCCCCACCTCTGCCATCAGCATGGGGACAAGGATAACTGATCCCCCAAAGAGCAGCAGAGGTGAGGGCTGTTAACCCCACATCAGCTGTGCAGGGGGAAGGATGGAGCAGCCGCCTGGAGCCCTCTGGGCCACCTGCCCACAGCCACTGCAGAGGGCAGTGGTGCCACCAGCACGGGCACAGCACCTGCTAGGCTCTGGCTGTGACACTGGTGGTGGCACTGCCATGGCACAGGGAGATCCTGGCACTGCCAGCAGGATCCTCACAGCCCTCAGCCCCCTTCCCAAGGCACCATGGTTGTGCCTGGCACAGGGCACTGCCCACACTGCCCTGGAGCCTGGAGGTTCCTTTGCTCCTGCAGCATCCCTGGGGCTCACCAGGAGCAGCCAGCACCCACTGGGGGCTGCAGCTGGGGTTTGGGATCATTGCTGCTGGGGTGTGCAACTTCCCTTTCCCATCCCTCTGTGAAACTCCAGCCTCTTCTGCCCTGCCCTTCCCCTCACCTGCACCCCTCACCCCACCCCAGGGTGTGTGTTCTGGGTGATGGTGACACCCACACAGCCTGAGCTGCCCAACTCCTCTGAAGCTGGCATCCAGTTCCATTCCTGTTTTGTATTATCAACTGAATTTGGCATGAAGGGGATTCTCTCTCCACATCCCGTTGGCACAGAAAAGGCTCAAAAACCAGCAAAACCATTGTTTGTGCTTGAAGGGTGGGGACCAGGGTGAGGAGAACAGCATGTTTAGAGCCCAGAGCTAGGAACCATAAGAGCATCTGGAACAGTTCGTGGGACAGAGGCGTTACAATTAAATAAAAATGGGCGATTACAGAACCGTTCCCTGGCTCTGACACACAAGGGCAGTTTCAGCACATGCATGAGCACGCAGTTAGAGGGGATTCCTCTCCTACAGGCCCACAATAAATGGAGTTTTCATCAGGAAAGGCTGAGGTTGATGCGACTTCCATACATGGAACAGAGGAGCACGGCTGCCCTTTGCCAGGACATGGTGCAGAGGCATCTCCCACTGGAGGAAACACAGGATTCCAGTGAAATGAGCCACATTCCTGGGGGCCAGAGATGCCCTGGGGGAGCCAGAGCATGACAGTGGCTTCCACTGGCCACAGCCACTGCCACAGCCTGCTCCCCACACACGCTGGAGAGACTCCTGCACCTGCCAAGCTCCCCAGCCCCTTCAAGGGCACAGGATCTTCAACCTTGGCTGTCAGTCTGCAGCTGAAATAGAGATTCTGAGACAGCTTTCTCTTTTAACAATTCCCTGAGGAGCATTTTTTGCCCAGTCCCTCCAGATCTTGCTGTTTGCAGGGAACTAGCAGGGCTGGACAGTGCAGCATTTGCAGATATACAAGTCCTGCAGAAAAAATCCTACTGTTCAAGGACCTCAGCCCCATCCTCTGAAATGTGCTGTTTTCATTAAAGCAGTGAAATCGGATTTCAAAAAACCCAGGCTTGGACAGTGGCCCTTGATTTGGGCCTGAGGAACAAGATCCAGAAGCAAAACAAAGGCTGTTTCCACAATGGTTGAAGGGAAAGGGAACCAATCCAATTGCAAAACTTGGATCCTGGCATTGAGGGAGTCTTTGTGTGCAAGACCTGTGGCAATGGATGGCAGTGACTTTGGGAAATTCAATACTCCCCTAGCTCATAAACAGAAAACAAGGAAAATAAACTTGGGCAGAATGGGAGGAAGCAGAGAGCCAAACCGTGGATTTCTGCTGGGCTGGAAAAGAGCCTGGCTGTCCCTGGACACAGGTCCTGGGCTCGGTGGCTACTGAGGTTGTGTCAGGGGCCACTGAGCAGTGAGCTCTGGGCTGAGCAACTGTATGAAGCAGCCACTCCTGTGCCACGGACACTGGGTGGAGGAGAGGGCAGGAGAGGCATGGCAGGAGCAGGGATGGTGGCAGTGCTGGTGCCACCAGAGCTCACCCCAGGGCTCACTGGAGGGGACAGCAGCAGATTGACTTGTGCCATTTCTTCTGAGAGCTGGAAACACTTGGCCATGGCAGACACAGGCGTGGGATGACCACTTGAGAAGAAAAGAAGTTTCTGTGCCAGCCTCCTCCCAGCACACACTGGTGTGTGGTGGTGCCACTGGATCCCTCCTGCAAACCCTCTGCTTGTGCAATGTCCTGGGGCAGCTCCTTGTCTTGGCGTTCCACCTCCTCCTGCCTGCTCTTCAGGGGAGGAGAGCTGGGATCTGTGCACGGTGCCTGGGTGGGGAAGCAGAGCCCATTTGCCTTAAACCACTGACCATCACTGCTGTGTGACAGAGGAGCAGCCCCACACCAGGCACGGACGTGACGAGTGGGGACTCAACAAGAGCAGGGAAGGGCTGTGATGGGATGAGGGCAGCAGTTAAAGGTTCAGTGAAAGAAATTACTTTTGAAAAAAGCTTTTGAGAAGCAGAGCTGATGACTCCATACAGCCTCAAATCCACTGCCAAATGATGCCAGTTCTTGCTCAAAAACCCAAGAGCTAACTCTTGGCCACAGACAAGAGGAACCAGTATTTAGACCATTTATGAGCCACAGAAGATCAGTGGAGATATGAAATCTGTGGATTCGCTGAATTCCCTCAGTACCACAACTCCACATTTGCAATTACAGATCCATGGAGCTCAGCATCCCGCCTGCCACCAAGCACTGCCTGTAACCCTTCTGTGGCCCCAGAGCCAAGCTAGCTGCCCCCACCAGCCTTAGGTGCACCACAGGGGGACAGCATGACACAAAAGGTTTGCCAAAATCTGGTATGGGGACACCTGATTGTCCCAAGTCACCCAGCCAGCTCCATAGGAGCAGGGTGTGTGTGTGTGAGAGTGTAGGAATACCTATGAAATTTCTATGATAAATTGTCTTTCTTTTGGCTCAGGAAGAGTAGCAGCATCCTCCCTCTCAATTTAGGCAATTATCCTCGGTTATTTCAAGTTTTAAACTCCTGGCTTAGAAAAGCAGCCAGGAGTGGAGCAGGATGGCTGAGCTGCCTGTGCTGGGACAGCACAGGAGCAGAGCCTGGGCAGTGTCAGCACCACTGCCCTGGACCCCACCCTGGCCCTGGAGCCCACCCTGCCCTTGGTGTGTCTGCAGCACCAGGGCCAAGGGGCAGGACCTGCCCAGCCCTGGGCTCTGGCTGTCCCTGCCATGAAGAAAGTTTTGCCTGCACAAACAAGCACAAACCAGACTAAAGAAATCCAAGCCAGCCACCTACTGCTGCTCCTTGGAAATTCAGAGCAGTGTCATGCCTAACCTTCCTTTCTGACACAGAATTACATGAGAAATACTAGAGATAAAATACAGTGGATACTTTGCTGGAGAAAAAAAGATCATAAATCAGTATGAGAAGCACATTTCAATTTTAGAGGAATATGTCAGTTACACTGTCCAACCATTAAATTTCACAGGTTCAGTTTAAGAAATTCAGGAGATTGCTGGCATAGCCTGAAAGGGAGAAGAAAATTATAAACATGTGCTAGGGGCTCTGAGTAAGACACAGAAATCTGAGGATAATCCTTATTGCTATCCAAGGTATGACCAAATAGGCACAATAAAGAATTCCATCCACCTGCCTGGAGAATGGCTGACCATAACCTCTAATGCCAGCAGGATTAAAGATAATTTCTTCAGAGGGAATGGATCAGGTGTTTGCTGGGGGTGTCAGGTTTGCTCTGGCCTCACCTGCCCTTCCCAGCCCCAGCTGATCTCCTCCCATGCCACCAGTGTGCAATGTTGCACCCTCCCAGAGCATCAGGGGTGCTGCTGTGCTGGTCCCCACCCCTGAGGGAGCAGCCAGAGGTGCAGCAAAGCCCATCCCTGTGCAGCTGGATCTGGCCTATGGGTGAGGCTGTGTGGGGAACAGGCATCATTACTGAGTGTGGTGGCTTTGGGAAGGCAGAGGAACAGATGCTGTATGCCAGGGGATGCAGAGAAATGAGCAGGAAGTGCCACAGTGCTTTTGGACAGCTCTAGGCACAAAACTGGGCCTTTGAGGAGGCAGAGGGAGGTAAGAAGCAGGGAGGATGAGGCCATGCTGGCTCCTGGCACACACTGTCCTTCAGACATTTTCACAACACTCTTCTGCCCAGCCTCAGGCACAGGTGATGCTGAACATCCATGTGGAGCACCAGGACATGGAATGATGTCCCAGGGGAGCACCAGGATACGGGATGATGGACCAGGAGAGCACCAGGACATGGGATGGTGTCCCAGGGGAGCACCAGGACACAGGAGGATGTACCAGCAGAGCTCCACAATCCAACACGATGCACCAAGTGAGCACCAGGATGTGGGATGCTGGACTATGGGAGGATGTAGCTCTGGAAATGTGTCCAAGAGCCCTGCAGGACAAACTCCCAGGAATCAGAATCTTGAATGGAGTGGTGTCATGTGGAATGAAGCACTGGGAGCTCAGGGGTGTCCATGTAGACACAGTGGGAAAGCCAAGAGGCTCCATCAGCAGGGACTGGGAGACTCTGGATCCAAGGACATTGTTACTATACTTCAGATTATATAAATAACTCGCTGAATAAAACCACATGTGACCACATTCTGCTTCCCATCCCTCTGCTCTGCCGGCAGCACACAGGCTCTTGCAACACTTGTTTACTGGGGAGGCTCTATATAAAGCGAAAATAGTTTGCTGGGTCTTATGTTTTCACTTTAATTCTCAGTGTATAAAAAAACCTGTGAATTTGCTAATGGGCCTTGAAAATGTATTTTTAAAGGAAGGGCAGCATGACTCGGTGAGTTGCTACAAAGGATCACAGAAGGAACAAGGTTTGCTAGGAAAATTATTCCCTTGAGAAAATCTGTAACAGCTGAAAGGCTAGAGCTTGCTTCTTTCCAAGAAAATAAACACATTTTTGCATCCAAAATCAAGCTTCATCTCAGGTATGGAACGAGCTTCTTTGTTCTCTGGTGTTTATGTGCCTCCCAAAGCTTTGGTGTTTGATTTGACATTTGAAGGCCAAACATACACTCCATTCTCTCCCCAAAGGAAGATTCCTATTGTGTCTTTAAAGCACACTTTTGGACAGAGATAAATAGCCATGAGCTTCAGGAGTGTCAGAGCCAGATGGTCAATTGAGATTCCTTTGTATGTTTCTCTATTTCACTTCAGAATTGATCTTGCATAAAAAATATTTTTTTAGCATTAGCTCTGACTTGCACCCTGGAGGGAACCTCTGGAGCAGGAGGATTTGCAGTCTGCTCAGGGGCCACAAACCCTCAGCTTGCTCCTTCCTGGTCATTATAATCCACGTGCTTTGGGAGTTTTGTACCCAGGGGCAATTCAGACCATTTGTTTTGCTGGAGTTTTCTATTAAACAGTGACATTGTCCAGGGGAACACCCTCTCCTGTCACTGGAATTGGGGGAATCAGTGTGAGACTTGCACTTCTCCAGGTAGCAAATTCCTTACTCACAGCCTAAACCTCCTGGGGAATGGTCCCTGAAATTCTCCACAAGCATCTGCCAATTCTTCCTCCAGCAGCCAAGAATACCTTGACAGGTGGGAAGGCAATGAGTGGTGATCAGATTGATAATTTTACCATTTAATTTTACAAGGCCTGCTGGGGAAATACCCACATCCCCTCTGTGAAGGCTCTGCCCTTCCCAGTGAGGGGATATAGTGCCTGCAGCTCTGTGCAGGGTCACAATAATCCAGAACATCTCCTGCCTCCAGGCAATTTTCACTGCTTTACCCCTTTCCACCTCCATGTCTCCCATGAGCAGTGTGGGGAGCACGCTGGATTTTCTGCATCATGTTAATCAGAAGCAGAAATAACTGCTGCCCCTTGGGCTTGTGGGAGAGCAGGAGTTAACCCATCCCAAAGGACGAGGCTGTAATTGCCACGAGGCTCCCAAGATGAATGAGCTTTTAAAGGACTGCCAACTTCTGAATGGAGGCAGGAGGACCAACAACAGCACCAAGTCAATAACCAGCAGCCAGCAGCAGGAGCACATATGGAAGCAGCGTGCTTCAGCTGGAAATAAACCCTGGAGGTGTCAGGGCAGTGGATAAGGGCTCTGCTGGCAGCGTGGAGGTGGAAAAGATTAAATTCTGGCTGCTGGAGAAACAAACAAGGCTGCCAGGCTGGACGTGCGTGTGAGCCTTGGTTCCCTGCTGCAGCCTGGGTTTGACTCAGAGGCTGCCGGGCTGGGGAGGCCATCCCAGGCTCTTGCAAAACAGCTGCAGGCTCCCAGCTCCCACCAGGACAGGCTCTGGCTGGGACTTGGATGGTTTTAACTCAGAGGAGAAGCAGCAGAGAAAAACAGAAAACCAGGAGCAGGGTTTGGCCTCAGGAGACCACGGAAAGGTGACACACCCTGTGACTCCTGCAGGTGCTGCTCTGAGGGGTCCCAGGGTGTGCTGCTTTCTGTGGTCTCCTGAGGCCAAACCCTGCTCCTGGTTTTGTGTTTCTCAGAGCAGCACCTGCAGGGGCCACGGGTGGGGGCTGGGCAAGGGCTTGGGGCTGCTCCTGTGAGTCATGGTGGGGTCACCAAGGGGCACCTGCTCTTCCACTGTGTTGGCATTGCCACCTCTGCCCCAGATCCCACAGAGGATCCAGGGACCTGCTGTGACATTGGCCCTGACCCCCAGCAGCTCCTGGAGACCTGCACAGCAGTGAACACATTCAGGGTGTTGTACATCACCCTGCGAGCAGCTCCCCGAGCAGGGACAGCAGGACATGGAGGAACCACAGCTAAGCTTAAACATCTGGTTCTGTGCATTCCTATATTGTAATAAAATAAGTCTTCCCACAGATTTCACATCATCTTTGTCTGGGCATCAGTGAACTGTGACGAGAGAAATTTTTTTTTGTGGTTTTCAGAGGAACAAAGAGGCAATCTTCATCTGATGAGGTGTCCTGGCAGCCTCCTGTGCTCCAGGGCTGCATCTCATGCTGTCAATGCATCCTCATGTCCTGGGACAGCTGCCTGGCCCACAGCACCCAAACTGCAGAGCCTGGGGGGCTCTGTGGTTCCCAAGGCCTGGGGATGGTGGGAGAACCTGACTGCAGCCCACAAAGGCCAGGAACAGCAGCTCCCAAACAGAAAGAAGTACCAGAAACACACCTGCAATCTGCATCCCACCTTTTTGGCTCCTGTTCAAGTGAAAGGGCAACAAAGAACATAAAACAACTGCTTAGACTCACAGTCCCAATGAAGTCCAGGGAGGATCATTCCCTGCAGCTCACCCAGGTCTCCACAGGAACAGCTTCAGCACATCCCAGAGTGGGTACAGAGACAAAAAATGCATTTTCCCTGGAAAATATGTACCTGCCTGGAGGTGGCTTAGCAGAGAGTGGGCATAGAAACTCATGGAAAATGAACAGTGCAAAGCTGAAGCAAGCTGGATCAGATCACTGTTTGGATGGAGTTTGGAGCTGTCTTTGTTCCCCAGGAGCAGCCCTGGAGCTGTGCAGTCCCACAGCTCCCCCCAGCACTGCTGCTGCACCGTGGCTGCTCTGGGGCTCTTTGCCTTAGATCGTGGCCTCCACTCATCCTTGAATGTTCTGTGCTGCCTGTCATCCTGTGAGGACAAGAAACTCTACAGCACCAACAGAATTGTGAAGAGAATCCTCTTCAGCTGGCCAACACAGCCTGTAACCCATCAGCCACTGTGTTTATTTGAGACTCTGGGCTTATCTTCAGCCTCCCACCCAAGCAGAGAAGAAAGGCTGACAGGGCTGTTGAAAGTCAGGGGAACATTTGGCTTCAGCCACCCCTGCCAATGATTAATGGCTGCTGATGGGGGAATGTAAGGAAATGGGACAGATGTGAGTGGACAAAGCAGTTTCAATAGAACCTGAGCATTTTGAGGAGGAGAATGTGGCCCCCAAGCCTCCTCCTCCCCAGGTGTCCTTGTCCCTGTTCCCTGGTACACAGTGTCCTATGGATCAGAGCAGAGAGACCCCCAACTAGAAGTCTTCAGTAGCTGTTTTTCAGTGGCACTCGATTACATTTCTTCCATGACTTAGCAGTCTGTTTGGGAAAAGAGATTCCATTCCTTTGCTTCCTCTTGTCAGAATGGATTTGCTGATCCCAAGCATGTTCCTCACACTTTATTTAGGGCTTATTATGCATCATTTACATTGCTGAGCTGTCACCAGCCTGTCTGCATGGTGTAGGCAAGCAGGCAATGCACTTCTCTGCCCTCTTGCTCTCCTCCCAGATGTGGAGCTGGCAGGATAAGGCAGTTAGGAGATCCCTTGTCTGATCCCATTTGCCTTTAGGGGGTTATTCCACTCTGTGCAGGGGCCAGGCAGGCTCAGCACGGTTGGACATCTTCCCTCAGCTGCATTCCCGGGATCAAACCACCTGGAGCAGGCAGTGTTATGGGACAAGTTTCATTTCTCACTAAGGGATGCCAAGTGATGGCTCTTGAGCCCAGAACCTTTGCTTCTGCCTGTATTGTGACAGGAGATTCTCCAATACCTGCAGTGCTCGCTGGGTGGATCACATCTGCAGCAATGTCAATATTCTTCCCTAAATTACAGCCCAGGTTCCATCCCTGACAGCCCCTGCTGCACATTGCAGGGGGATCTGCCTCCCCATCCAGTACCAGCATGAGGAATGGGCAGAGATCCCAAACTCCTCTGGCTCCAGAGCTGCTTTCTACCCAAAAAGAATCCATGGCTCCTTGTAGGACTCCACAAACTGACCTGCTGACCTCTGGGAGCTCTGTAAGGAAAAGGAACGGTGGCATTAGACATCAGATCCCTGATGATCACATGGGAGGGGAAACACATGCAGGATTTACTATTCTGTCCCATATGAATACTTTGATGCACTAAAAGCTGGATGGAGCACAAAAATGGAATTTATTCAAATTAATGTTTGCAGATGCCATCCTGTATTGAGGCAGAAAGCTCTCATACATCCAAAGAGTAGAATTGGTAGTTTCAATGTAGTTCCACCTGCTACTGCCCAGGAAGGACAAGCCTGTCCTGGACTTCTGTTCTCAAAAGAGCAGCACCGTCCTGTCCTGATGCCAGGACCTATCCGGAAAGATTTCAGAAAGGCAACATATACTGTTTCAATTAATTGACTGGACACTGTTTCTTTCCAGGAGAATCCCAAAACCAACGTTACCTGTGGATGTGTCTGTAACAGCAGTTGTTACTGTTTAGCATTTGCCCTGCAGTTCAGAACCACTCACTGATGAAAGGAAAGCAGCATCGGGCTGCTGGTGCCTAGCGGATGCTGACACCAGAGGGGAGCATCCTTGTTCCTGCTGCTCCTTGGCCAAGGTCTCCTCCAGCCCCAGCAGATGCTCTGCAGGAGCTGGCTCTCATTTCAAGGCATTCCTGGAGCAGAGAGCATGGCTCAGCACCTGGAGCCAGAGCTGGGCCTGCCATCCATACCTGCTTATTTTAGCCCATAATTGCCTGACTTCTGGTAACAGGATTATCTTTCTGTCTGCTGTTAAATCCTCATTGAAGTCCAGTGTGTTTCAGCTGGGTCATGGCCCTCGGTGCCTCGTGGGGCTGTGCACGGTGGGAGGCCAGGGCCAGGGGGACACTGGGGCACCTGGCAGCTTTCATCACACCTGGTGGTACATGCACAGCCTGTTGAAAACAAGGGCTTGTAAATGCAAAGCTCCATCTCCAGTTACTGCTCCCCTGCATCAGGCAGTCCCCTGCTCTCCATGAGATATGTTCCAAATGATAGCATTTGTCTTTAATAAATGGGCACTACATAAACTGCCTCCTATGGGAAACCTGGGGGATCTAACTAAAACCTGATGTTCCCATTTCATTATAATGCTTTTGCTCTGAAATGAATTCCAACCCATCCTCTGTTTAATATCAGCCAAAGGTGTGCAGTGGGTTTGTATTAGTATTTATGAAATTCATATTGCTGGGCCTAATCTGTTTCAGATCACCCAGCTCTCTCTGTCTGTATCAGCTTGACCCAAAACAAGAATGTTCTTTTGCCACAGTCACTGGCATCACCAGCATTCAGGAAGGATAAAGGGCAAAGCTCCTTCCATGGCACAAAGCATCTGAATGTAGACATAAGGTTCTTTAGTGAAATGTTTCCTCAGAATACCTTCTGTGATGCTTCTTTTTAAGGCCAAATCTGCCTGTACTGGTCCCAACTCTATAAAGGGATCTGAAATGCAGAAGGAGTTTCCAGGTATCAGAGCAGCCTTGCTGCCACACTCCTGCATGTGCTGTAAACTGCAGGAAGAGGCTGCCATGTGCCAGGCTGCAGCACTTGGGCATTGGGGCTATCATGTGTGCCCCTTGAATGCCTCTGGCATCAAACACACTGATCTGTGTGCACAGCTTGGACCCTGACATGCTTCAGCAGAGAAATGCTTTGCAGGTAGATGATGATTTCTCATCTCCTCACCAGACACCTGTCACAGCATCCCTTTAACACTGAGAGCACAAAACCCACCCAGAGGATAGCACGGTGTCACAGGTAGGAACATCTGTGTTTGATTCAAGCAGATGTAAACCATGCACTGAGCTATTCCTCGAGTTCTTATGTTCTACCCTTCTGTCATGTCCTGGTGCTGCATCACCCAGGCATTTCTAACAAAAGCAATGAGAAATTTTTTTGAAAACAAAAATTTCTGCCCTGTGGGAGCTGTTCTATTGGTATCTCTTGTGACAGGAGAGGGGAAGCAGAGCACTGCTTCATCACCTGCTCACCTTTGCAGAGATCATGTTCTGACCCAGCCTCAGAAGGGAATGAAAATCCTTCAAATAACCTCAAAAGATTTAGAAATCATGCTCAGGTAGGCATCTCAGGGAGGCTTTGTGTCACTGCTGGAGAGAGAAGAGAAAGTGTTACCTGAAGTTGTGCAGAAGAACTGGAAGGGAACAAAGACAGATTGCAGCTGGATTTCTCTGCTCCCCGCTTTTCCACAGCTGCTAAAAAACACCACCACAGAGAGTAAATGATGGAAACCACAGTGCTTTTAGCTCAACTCTCTGGCTTCAGAACTGTGTCATTGGGAAGGTCTGGACAGGACAAGCTCCATGTGCAGGGCTGGGGTGTGGGCCCATGGCCTGCAGGGACCCCGGTGCACACTGACTCACAGGCTGGCTGCTTTCATGAACCCAAGTGAGAACCTGAGTTTAGCTCACAGCAAATGCCTTTTGGGGATGGAAAAAAATAAAAACAAAAAAAAGGAGAGACTGACCCATTTGAGTTCCATCTGTTGGGGTTTATAACTGTTCTCCTTATAATTGCCAACAGACAATGTGAATTGCAATTAGCTAATTGCTTGCTAACTTTGCATTCTAATAATAGTCATGTTCCAGAGTTATACAAGTTTGGAGGCTGCTGCTGTTCCCTTGCAACTGGCAATAATAAATAATATCATATTCCCTCAGCTTTGCCATTACTTCCAAGTTTCATCCCCATGCAAATTGCTCCAGCATGTCCTAATCCCTGACGGGAGGGCAGAGGCATCAACAGCATTTAATTGTAGTTCCCTGCACTGGGAGGGTTCAGCACACGCAGAAGGATGTGGCACTGGGAAGCTGTGACTCCCGTGTGCCACTTGTCCCTGCTGCAGGGCCAGCCCAGCAGGGCCAGGAGGTGCCTCTCATCCTGGCAGGGTGGCAGGAGTAGGGTCTGCATCCCTGCAAATCCAGCCCTACCATCAGCATGTGCTTGGTTAGAGCTTTTTGGAGGTTTTTGGGTTATGTTTGGATTTTTTGCTTTCCTTTTGCAGGATCGGATGTGGCCCTGGCCCCTGCAGTGACATGTTTTATTACCAGTAGCTTCAATAATGTCAGCACAGCCCCAGACTGGAGCTTTCAGAAGCACAGCCTCTCCAGCAGCACAGCAAGCTCTCCAGTGTCACCACTGCAGTGATAAGCAGGGCCTGGACCCCAGTGGGGCTCCTGGGGAGAACAGGGGGCAGGGTGGGTGCAGAGCCCCAGCACCCACTGGGTGGGGGACACAGAGAGCTCCCTTTCACACAAGTGAACTTTTTGGCACCCCTCTCTGGGCTCTGTGACCTCCAGCTCATTACTGCCATGCAGATGCAGCTAATTGAGAAGCAGAGCAACAGCCTGATCCAGCAGAGTCAAGGCCAATGAAATGAACATCATTCCCTGGCACACGAGGAACTACTGAACAGGGAGCTGCCAGCAGGCTGACATCTCCAGAGCTTACATTCTAATCTCATTAAACCTGACCAAAAAGCCTTTCAGAGCTGGGGGAGCCGTTTCCAGTGAAAGCTGGGCTGGATTATTCATCCCTGGGGCTTTTCCACATGCCTGGTTCCCTGTGTTCCCACCCCACAGACAGGGGGTGTGGCACCCCAGCTGCCAGGCATGCTGCAGCACAGGATGGGCAGCACCTGCCCAAACCCTGCTGTGCCAGGGCTCAGCCCACCTGAGCTCTTGGCTCCCCAGATGGGGCTTGCACAGGGGCTCCTGTTCAGGTTCCTCATGAGCAGAACTTTCTGTCACTGCCTCAGGTGCCCCCCAGTCCCTGCTCCCAGCAGAGCAGCTGTGAGGCTTCTTGGTCCCAGAGGTGCTTCAGGCTGCTTCTCCTCTGGGCACAACTGTATCAGCTTCCTCATCTCTCACTTCTCCCCTCTCCTGCTCCTGCCATCTGACTCACAAGCAGATTTATGAAGTTTAAAAGCACTCCTTGTGCAAGCCGTGTTCCAGAGCCTTGTGCTCCCACTCTGCTCTCACCCCCTTGGCTGGAGTTTGGGCAGAGATATCAGAACTGTACCATGAAAAGGAGTTCTCCTTGGCAAAGCCACAACAAGAGCTCTCCCTCACTGCTGTCCCCTCCCCATGGCTCAGGTGCACAGTGCAGGGGAAGGTGGGTCTTGCTCAAACCAAGTAGCAGGACACAAGGAGCTGGAGGAACCCAGCCAAAGGAACAGCTTTGCTCACTTCTGCTTTGGCTTTCTCTGTGAATGTTTTCTCTCAGCAGTGGTTGATGAGTTTCAGACTGAAGGAATGTCAGGAAATGAAAGGGAGAAGGCTGTGACACATTGCACAATGTGCCAAGGACCAATGGTGATGCACGGCAGCTGGCAGGACTCTGGTGTGCACCTCACATTTGCTGCCCCTATAGGACCTGCCACCCTCACCTGGGCTGTCCCAGCACACCCATGGCTGTCCCAGCACCAGCTGCAGCTTCTCTGCTCACACCAGCAGCTGGGGACCATCACCTGCTGCCCCACTCCCCCAGCAGTGGCACTGGCTGGGTCATGCCAAGGGAACATGCAGAGGGTTTGCAGCAGAAGCCTCCACTCAAAGCAGGAGAGGTGTCAGGAAAGCTGCCAGGGTGTGGCAGCTGCCCAGCACAGCTCATCCCCGGGGCCACTGGCAAGCTGCAGGTATTGGCCATGGTGTGGCACAGGAGGGCCAGGTGCCACAGGGCCACGCTGCATCCAGGGGAAAATCCCTTCTGCTACCCCCACATGGATCATTGCCAGCTACTTTTGGACATGAGGCCGTGAGGTTTGGCAGGCTTGAATTTATCTCCCAACCTCACAGGAGCAGAGCAAAGGTCCTGTTGGGCTCAGTATGGGGCTGAGGCTGGTCCCCAGCTGACAAGTGGCCATGGACTACACACAAAAATGCTCTAAAGCTGACAGCATCAAATATTTCTTCTTCATCTAGTACAGTTGTTTAGGATTCAGTAAGGAACAAAACAGCATCTTGTAGGTTTTAATAAAGCTCTTGGCGATCAGTTCAAACACCAGGGGAGAAGCTGGAGAGAGAGGTTGAATTTATGGGAGCAGGAGGAGATCGTTTGCTTTCTTAGGAACTGGAAAAGATTAATAGTGTGCAAAGGCTCTTGGATTCATTCCTCACATAGCAGAATGGTTAGGAGACTTACTGGCTTGATGTTCTTCATTCTGCCTTCCCCAGGCAGCCTAGAGACTGACTGGGCTGTGAAGAGAAGGACCAGGGACAACAGGGAGCTACCCCATGTCAGTCCTGGTAAAGAGATGGCTGTGGTATGCTGGTGGACAGAGGGAAACCAAATCTCAGGGTGCTTTGTTGGGAAATTAAATAGATGCTTAATATTTCTGTATGTTCTGATGTGTGGGGAGGCATTGGTACCTGGGGAGGCAGTGGGAGTACAGGGCAACAAGGCAAGTTCATCCTTCCAGCACATCCCCACTCCTGGTCCCCAACACAGAACCATTCTATGACAAGGATCTGAACCCAGGGAAGGTCCAGGCCCTCACCCACCACAGGCATTTTGCAATCACCATGTACTATGAGAGGTAAATCCTGAAGCAAATTAAAATTCAAGAAAAAATACAGGAATTTCCCAAGTTCCACTGAACAGCCCAAGGCTTTTTTCCATCAGCCAAAACCTGCTGCAAGCCTCACTGCACACAGAGTGCAGGGCAAGAATGAAAAGCCACTGGACACACACGGGAAGCCACAAGATGTGACTTCCAGACAAGCCAGAGCCTGTGCTGGAGAGGCAGAGTGGCTCAGCCATTGCTTCAGTGCTACATTCAGTTAAGCTGGAAACTAGATGAGAGGATGGGCAGAGCCACTTACTTTCCATTGCTGGTCCCACTCAGAGGAACACTGGACAGATCTAATTTCTCCAAGCTGCTGTAGCTGGGAAAGTCCAGGCCAACAACCTGACACTTCATTGAGTATAAATGTAGCCATTGGAGTTTTTTCCAAAAAAAAATGGAGTGTTTTCAGGACTCCATAGACAGCCCTGGAGCTGTCAGCTATGGAAAATAAATTTCTGTGCTATTTATGGATATTTGTTATGCTCTAATTCAGGGGTGGAAGGCTGCACTGGTACCTAAAATATTTCACTGGGAGGCAGAAGCAGCTCTTGGGAAGCCATGATCAGTCTGAATTTTCAAATAATACTAGGAAATAGATTTGCCCTTTCAGAGAATGAATGAAGACCTTGAGCAAAACTGCTAAACATAAAAGTTCTCGGACATCTGGAAAGAATTAGTCAGGAAGATGCTTGGGACAGGGAGCTCAGGCAAGTTCAGGAGACACCTACTGCAGATCTGTGTCCACAGGAGGAGGGAGGAGGAGGGGAAGGGTTGGGGGGAAAAGCAGGAAGGGAGGATTGAAGTGAAACCTCTGCAGGACGGGCAATGAAAGCAGGCTCTGTCCACATGCAGTACAGGCAGCTCTGGAGGGTCTGTGGGGGTTGGGGGCCAGACCACACTGGCAAAGAGCAATCTGACAACTGTTCATGCCTGTCCTTGCAAGGGCAGACAGGGCTGTGTGCTGAGCATGTCTCACAAGGGAAAGCTCATCACTGCTGCAGGCCAGATGTGTCCCCACTCACTGCACCAAGGATCAGCAGAATCTGCCCCTCCCTGGAGCTCAGCAGGGCAAAAGCTGTGACAAAGTCACAAGAGAAACACTTGTGAAAACTAGAGAAACACTGAGTCAAGCTTGTGGGGAACAGAGCAAAAAAGCCAGCTAACAGGTAGTGGAGAGTGTTTGCTGTATTTTGGAGCAGATAAGTACTCAGGCAGCCCCTCAGCAAAGTCACAAAGGAGTTCTGCTTCAGGCCAAGATGAAAGTCTCAAAGAATAAGCACAAAAACCATAGGGACTTGTGAAACCCATGCTTGGTTTATTAAATTAATCACAAAGCTTTTTATCACATATTTCTGCCTTGGAGTCACTTTACACTTCAGTTCAGGTGCCAAATCCTTTGTCTTTTCCATAACTGTGGACTTTTGTAATACACTCAGTTTTGAAATCTGTTTCAAATCCACAAGCTTATGCTGAAGCAAAGCTTTTGGGTTTGTTTTGGAAGTCTCATGTTTCCAACAGCAGGTCCCCATTTCTACACAGAACTGCAAAGGACCTGCTGCACCCCTATGGGAGGAAACAAAACAGCCATATACAAGTCAGGTGCTCCTTATAAATGTTTGTGGGCACTTGAATTTAGTAACTGAATTTAGTTTGTGCTTTTCCTGTAAGTGAAGAGTAACTGTTTTCCAATGGAGTTAGCAGGAGGTAAAGCTGAAAATCAAAGTGTGAGCTCTGCGTTTCCTGACAATTTTCCTTTAACAAGGCAGCTCCAGCTGCTACCTGCATTTTACTGCATTCCTCAAAGACAGATCTCCATGCAAGAATACTTTAAAGAGCTCTACTCCAAAAATAAAGGTACTTGGATTTATTTTTATGGCTACATATATTTTACCAGTTGGTCTCAGAGCCTTAGCTCTGCCTTACCCACAGCCCCACCAAGGTACAGCACAGGCTGGAATCCCTCGATGCCATGATGATTTTTTGCCTTTTCGTTTATATACCTTTTATATACATTTTATGTATTCTGAGTGCTCTTAGCATACATACTTGTAATTCCTCAAGTCTGATAACTTAACATAGCTCTGGCATTCTGTTAAGCCAGAAAGCCAAACATCCTAAAGGCCTTGCAGCTGAAAGCCGGAAAGCCCTACGTTATCTTGAAAAACCAAAGCCCCTCTAAAATACATCCTATCAACTAAGATTAAGCCCATCCAAGAAGGAAAACTTCAAGATGAGAAAATATCATACTGTTCATACAAGCCTCTCATTAAAGCATCTTTATTAGATAAATTAATTTTCAAAATCTGTAGAATTTGGGTGTACATTTCAGTGTACTCCACTTCGATGAAGTGTTGCACCATAAGGATCCTTCTTAAATACCAAGATAAAAACCCTTTACCCCTTAACCATATCTGGCTCTTAATTTTAGGACTAAGGAAAAGGCATCACCCTGGCCCTGCATTTGGTTCCCCAGCAGCTGGAACAGCAGCTGCTGCTCTCACTCCCTGCCTTCCTGTCCTGGTCCTCAGGAAGGTGCTGAAATCTGGCACGCAGAGACATCCATGTGCTGTGAGCAGGTGTCTGACTCAGCAGAGAGGGGCAGCAGTGGCCTTTCCACCTGCCTGCCAGCACATGTGACACTGAAAGGCTGAATGCCCACCCTGGCTCTGTTCATGGGGGAATCCTCGATCCCCCAGTGACTCCCGGGCAAATGCCAGCTGAAGGGAGTTGTGCCCACACCAGGAACTGTAACCTCATTAGCAATGGGGTCCCTGGCAGCCATCCTGCAGAACACCCAGATCTGGAATGGAACAAACCCACAGATGATCCCAATTAGAGCGCTCTGATGCAGAGACTCACTCACACCCTGCAGAACGATGCAGACAAATGCAGCTGATGACATGGCCCAACACACAGAGAAATTAATCACACCAAAACTTCAATGAGTACCTCCTTCACCCCATTTCAGTCAGTCAGAGTCAGGGCACGGCCACTTTCAATGCAGAAAGCTCCCTCAGCACTTTTAGCAGGGGTGTTGTTAGCACAAAGGCAGACATCAGAGCCCAAACATCTGGGAGAAGCAGAAGGGCCACCACTGAACTGTGCTGAACATCTTCCAGAATTTAAATCCATTTGTTCATTGTGCAGCTGTCCTGAAGAGAGGCTGACAGAAGAGGGGTGTTGAAGGGTTGCATAGCATGCACACATGCAAAGACAATTCTGCATCCAAGCTCACCATGATCCACTGGTTTGTGACAATGATACACCAAGGCCTGAGCAAGGACAATACCCCTGATTCACCCTGAGCCATCAGCTATGCTCCAAACCCTGTGTAAGGAGCACAGGGCTGTACAGCCACGTGAGCCCAGCCAGAGGCAGAGCCCACCTCACCTCCACCCAGTGCCAGGAGCGGGTTTTCTCTGCAGATGGTTTTCTTTGCAATTAGAACAGTGTGTGAAGAGCTGCAAGTAGAACCCGTGAAGCCCCTATCCCTGATGGGAGCACTGGCAGCCCCAGCCCCGAGCCAGCACTTTCCCACCCCTGGCACGCCCCAGCAGTGCTGTTCACGGGTCATGCAGTGCCCTCAGGTGGCCGCGGGGATGCCCCGGGTTGGGGACACAGAAACGTGAGCACAAACACACCCAGTGTGTCCAATGCAATTCTTTATTGGCTTTCTCCGAGAAGCTGCAGCTCCTTACCAAATACATAATTTAGAGACAAACACCCCACTGCTTCCCAGAACCGTTCAGAGGATCAGTGCCATGGTCAACAAAAGGTGCCCCAGAACTGTCAGCAGTGGCTACCAGAGTGATATTTTAAGACTGATTTCAGTGTAGGAGAGCAGTGTACTGCAACATCCTTGAAAACTGCCCATGTCAGAACTCAGGCATCTGTGCACCTCCATAACTACATTTTCAAGCCAGATTTGCTTTGTTCCTCTTTCATGTCCAGGTGGGATGAATGCAAACACACTGCTCAAGGACATGAAGTGACCCTGTTTCTAAGCCCCAATCTGACATATTTTCTTTATTTACAAGGACAGAGCCCAAATATCTTTCATGGCACCAGCCTGAAGGACTCTTACACATCTGCAGCCCCTCATGTAAGTAAGTATCAACATTTTTTCCATGATACAAAACATCCACATCAAGAGAAGGAAAGGACAAATTCCACAGCTGGAGGTGACTCCCTTCCATCCTCATGGTTTTTTGGCTCAGCCTCTTCTTCAGAGACCATTTCCACTTGAAAAGGGCACAGTTCAAGCATTTCATGCTGAAGCAAAGACTCAACTCATTCAGCTTCCAAAAAGCACCAGGGGAGCTTCCTCAATTCCTCATCCCCTTTGCAGCATCACAGAACACGCCAGAAGCTGGGCAGTGCCAGTCCCTGCTGCCCTGTCAGGAGCCAGGTGAGCAGCTCACCTCCCGATGGTTCTCCAGGAACAGTGAGACCTTCAGGAGTGTATCTGAGACAGAGAGAAAACAACAACCATGTCAGCTTAATGTGCTGTACCTGTATTCTGTACTCCCAAAAACTTGTTTCTAAAGGCAATAAAAAAAAAAAGGGCAAAACTGACTGAGAAGTGAAATGGGTCACTGAGCCCTTGCAACACTGTGAGGGAGGATGTTGCTTCCAGCTGTGCCCAGATGTGATGGTGAATACTTTCAACTGCAGCTGACCAAGATCTCAGAGCAGGTCACGGAGCTCAACTGAGTAGGGTCACCCACTGCTGCTGAGACCAGCGCAGCCAGGCCTGGCCCCAGGGGACACCAGCACGGAGCCCTGGGAAAGACCCCTCGGCTCTTTGTACACACAACTACCTTGAACAACGTCATCTTCTCTGTAGCGCTCCAAAATCCTCTCCCAGGACTGCGGGACAGCTTCCACATCTGCCAGGCTGTCCAAGCTGAGGCGCTGCAGGAGCAGTTTGCTCTCCAAGTACCTTCGTGCCCGATAAGGACAACAAGCAGAAAACAGCCCCCCCCAGCGCTGCCCAGAGACCCCCAGCAGGATACAGGCGCCGGTAGAAGCGTTCCACGTCCTGCAGCCCCTCCAACACGTCGGCCAGCGAGGGGCAGCGCGGACCGCGCCGCAGAACCCCCGGCAGCCCCAGCTCGGCCGGGCCCCGCTCCTCGTACAGCCGCAGCACAGCGGTGGCGGCGGTGCCCACGGCGTCCCGCACGGCCCGCAGCTCCTCCCTGCCGGCACAGCGGGGTCAGCCGGGCCCTCACCCCCTGCCCGCCCGGCCCTGGCCCCGGCCGCCTCCTCACNGGCTCCCGCCAGGAAGAAGGGCGGCTCGAGCTCCCGCAGCAGGAAACTGGCGGCCTTCCTCAAGGACTTCGACCGCGAAGGTGGGAGCGGGAGCGGGAGCGGGAGAGGGAGGGGGAAGCGGAGCGGGAGCGGGGAGAGCGGTGTCGGGCCCGCGGGCAGCGCTAATGCCGCGTGTCCCCGCAGTGAACCGGCGGCTGGAGCGGCTGCGGGCGGACGGGGAGTGCCTGGTGAAGGAGATCGAGAACCTGTACGACATGGCGATCCTGCGGCTGCCGCTGGAGCTCCGCCAGATGAACTGGCTCGAGTACTACGGTGCGGAGTGCGGCCGGGGGCTGCTGGGCTGGGGCAGTGTTTGTTGTTTAATAAACCCCAACGGGAATAAGGGAGCAGCTGGGACCTGCCATGCCTGGAATCCCCAGGGAAGCATCCCACGGGCTGTCCGCGGGGGCTGCTCCTGTTCTTTGTGCTGGGTTCTGAACCCCGATGGTGCCAGCCCTGCTGCGCTGTGTGAGCTGTCCCAGACATGTCCTGATTTGTCTGAAATGTTTTCTTTCCAGCTAAAGAAGGAAGCGGAAAGACGCTGGAGGAGGTGGCTATGGTAGGTTTCCAACACAAATATAAAGCTCTCTAGAGCCATCACACACTGCTTCTCATGCTGGAATAACATGCTGGAGCATTACAAGAGAAACAGTTACATCAATATTTTCACAAATGTTTCTTTAAAATTTAAAAATAAGAGATGCCCTTCATATGATATGTGGGATTTACGTGGTCTTGCTGCTCCCTGTTGATCTTTCCTCATCTGCTAGATTGCACTCCCAAATCCCTGAGAGCACATGCACTTTGCAGTAAAAGAAAGCATTTCCAAACTGGTTGAGCAGCAGGGCACACCTGCAGCTGCCAACCAGGCACTGAGTCCTGAGGGCATGCAGAGATGCATGAAAGAGCTGAGTGTGAGCACAACAGCAAACATGGAGCTGATCTGGCTGTAAAATTTTTGGGGGTTTGCTCTACAACTTTGGTTTACAAGAACTTTGTGTTGCCAACAATCCCAATGATGCCAGTGTTTCTAATTTTAGGCAGACTTGGAAATAGCAGAAATAGACAAGCTGACAGCAGGAGTTATCAATGCTCCGTTTGACATTGTGAAGAAAGGTGAGTGTAAGCATTGTGGTGTGATTGGTGAGGTAGAAACCTGTTGTGGTTACTTAACGTGAATAAATAATTCAGTTCTTGCTCACATCCCTCAGTATGTTTAAACTAGGAAAATAATCCTACTTTTATCCCCAGTATCTGCAGTACCTCTAATTAATTTCATTAAAACATTCCAAATAATCCAAAGTAGTGCTCTGTCAACCATTAGGTTGCACTGGAATTTGGATTTCTGAAGCAAATTGTCACCAAACCTGCTTGTAGCTGTTTGCCTCCCCTGCTAAATAATAATTTAAAGTTACTTTTTACTTAGATAACACTTTCTCTTTTTAGTGGATAAATTCAAACGGAGTGTTGAAGCTGTTGAGGAAGCAGAGCCTCCATCGCTTCCTCTGCCAAAGAAATCCAGAGTTGACAGCCAGTGTCCTTCAGAGACAGAGGCTGAGAATGTGAACCCAAGAACTGCCAAGGTGAATAGCTTTTCTCTGGGGTGATGTTATTCTCAGGATATAAATTCCTGACTGAGCTGTTGGTTAGGGCTGTCCAGGATGCTCTGAGGAGGATTTCTAATAGCTCTTGCTTTCCAGAGAATTCTGGGGAAATTGGGGATGGGGGAAGGTCCCAGTGGCTTGAATGGTGTTTGTTCTGGGCTCTTGTGCTATGGAAAGGGACTGAGCAAAACATTTTGTGTGGAAGCATCTGTTTGTGTGGACTCAGAGGGAAGTAACTGATCTAGAGAGTGATGTGTGCTTCAGGTGAAGGCATCCACCAAAAAGCCACCCGTGGCCAGGAGACCCCCCTCAGCGAGAGTAAAGCGCATGAGCAAGAGGTAAGGGGGATGTCTCTGTCTCATCTCTAGAAATGGAGAATGAGAGAGTAAATATGAATATCTCTCTTTGGTGGGATGGTCTTTGGTTCAGTAGTGGCAGGGGGGAGAGTTGTGCCACACTGCAGGGGAAAAATGATGTGAATGGAAGATGAACAACTGCCTCTCCTGTGAGAACAAGCTGTCCCCAGTTTTGGGGTTCACTGGTTAGCAATAACCCCTGGGTTTAGTGGTGGTCACCTTCTCCAAGCCTTTGACAAGTGGCTGTACGTTTGTTAAAGGTCATCTTATGGGCAGATGTTAATTTTCCTTTAACAGATCAAGCAAAAACAGCTTTATCACTCCAGCTACTGGCAGAATGGTTGACATCTGTGCTCGGGGAGGCACCTCCATGGTTACACCCAGATTTGATTCCAGGTTTGTTAACAGAAAATAAATCCATTTCCCTTCTATCTCTGATACAATCAGAACAGAGATCTGTTTGCAACACAGCCTTCAGTGGCTCTTTGAACCTGAAATGAAAGACTTGTGCCAGGAGAGCTGTGAGCAGATCTCCCTGACTCCTGCCGTGTTGTTTCAGGGTGTTCAAGACGCCGGGTCTGCGCACGCCTGCCCTCAACGAGCGCGTTTACACCATCTCTGCCAACGGCAGCCCCCTGGCCGACAGCGGGGACGCCGTGCTCACCCTGCCCCTCGGAGGGGGGGAGGTAATTCCTGACCTGCACCTGCTCAGCCAGGGCTGCAGGGGTGCACAGGCACCTCTTGGTGCCTCACCAGCTTCGGTTCATCCACTTTTTTCTCTTTAGTTGTGCTACTGCAATTTATGGGGGGACTGAGTTTAAAAAGAGCCTTAAGAGGCTCTTAGCCAGAAGTGGGAGCTGCTTAAGTTGGTTGAAACAGAATAGGAGGAATGTTTTGCTGTGCATTCACTTTAAAACACCTAAAGCAGCAGTAGTGCCAGTGTGGTGGGTTTGATGCTGGCCAAACGCCAGTGTACCCACAAAAAAAATCATCCACTCACTGGCTTTTTCTCCCCTCACCAAAAAAGTCATCCACTCACTGGCTTTTTCCTCCCTCACCAAAAAAATCATCCACTCACTGGCTTTCCCCCCCCCACTAAAAAAATCATTTACTCACTGACTTTTTCCCACCTCACCAAAAAAATCATCCACTCACTGCTTTTTTTCAAGCTATTTAAAACTACCACAACCAGTAATGCTTTAATGCACTACAGGAAAGGTGTGAGATGAACTCCTGTTCCAGCTGAATGTAGTTCTCTGCCTGTCTATACTTAGATCTTAATCTCTTTTATTTTTTAATTTAACTTTTCTACTGCCTCCAGCTGCTGCAGCTGACCAGACAGAAAACCTGAGATTTGATTTTGTTTCCACAGAGCATACGTTTGACAGCAAAGGATTTGACCAAGAAGAATTTTCTTCAGCTGAACCCCAAGGCCCGAGGGCTCATGAAGAAGCTGTCAGTAAGTCTGGGTGTTTTTGTCAGCCATGATCTGAAGCTGTAAGGCAGTGCTTTCCCTCTGTCATCACTCAGGGGACTGTTGAGCTGCAATTGAAACTCTTTATTTCCCCTTGGCCCCTTGTCTTGAATTTTGGCTGATGTTGGAGGTGAAGAGGCAGCATGGAGCAGGGAAGGAGAGGCAGGAACTTTACATCACATCTGGCTGAATACACAGTGGAGAAAAGAGCTGTTGTCACTGCTCTGAAAAACAAAGTTGTCCTTTAGGCTGGAGCTGGAGGTGGTTGTGTCCTGAACCAGTGTCTCAGTACTGATTGATTTCTCTTTCCTTTCAGGTTTGTCTTGCACAGGCTTGCAACGAGACAAAAATACCCCTAGATGGAAGTCAGTGAGCAATGACATCCTCTGTAAATACATTTTACATTTAAGACTGCTACCTTCATTTAGTTCTTGCTCTAATTTGTGTCTTCCTTTCATAGATCTACAGAATGGAAGCTAAGAACTAGTTATTCTATCTATAATATGTAATGAGATCAAAATAAATTGAATTTTTTTTTTAATTTGGGGAGAAAAAACATTCTTTATTTTTTGTTTCTTGCAAGGTTGAAACCATGACACTGTTCTCTTGGGCTTGCAGACTAGCAGGTGGGCAGAAATTATGATTGGCATGTTAAGAGCTATGTTCAGACTAAAGAACTCTGCTTCTCTATCTTTGTCTAGAATTTTCTTTTTCTAGAAATAAGTCTGTTTCTTTGTTAGCTGGTGCACTGTCCTTTCCAAAGATGCCTCTTTGTCCTTGATTTAAGCCTCTTTATAGGGCTATAAAGAAGGATGTTGAGACTTTGAAACCTTTTATGTATTAGAAAAGTTCTACTTTTGGCAAAACTAGCCTGCAGCATGGTTAAAATGCAGAAAAACTGCTATCAGAACTCTTTGGTGCAGAGTGTAGCATGGGAGAGAGCTTGTAGAACAGCATTCATACATTAACTTCCTTTGGAGAGTAAACATTTTACTGTATGGAAGACCTCATGTATATACCATGGATTTGGAAAACTCTCTTTGAGAGGTTTTGGCAGGTTCTAAATCCTAGCTGCAGGTGGCAATAATATATCCCACTCAGCTACACATACACCTGCCTTGCTATTTTGTGCACATATTAATTAAAAGCATCAATTAGTTGAGCTGTAAATAAAAAAATTATGTGTTTATGGCTGTGTAAGTTGAGATTCTGCTTTAAATACATCTTTACCAGGAAAACAAAATCAATTAGAATTTTTAGCCTGCCTAGAGAATTCTTCTTTTAAACACTGTCTGATTTAAAAGCTCTAGTTACAATCTTTAAGATTAAAAGAGCTCCTGCCCTAAACCAAAGCTCTTCCAAAAAAAGTTTCCCTTAGGAGAGAGCAGGCTGCAGAGGATGAGCTGCCAGCAGCACAGGAAAAAAACATGTGGCTGTTTCACCAGGGTCTGTGTGGTGCTGGTAACTGCAAGGCTGGCAGGGAAAAAGCATTCCTGCTTCCCCTGGCTGTGCCAGAGCTCGGCCCCGCTTCAGGCAGGGCTTCCTGTGACCTGGGGGGCCTGGTGTGTGTTGAGCTGTGGTGTGAGAACTCTAAATTTCTGCCCAAATTCATAATGGAAATTGATACTATTAATCTGCAGAAATAATGAGCCAAGCAGGGAGCCAGTGAGGCCCCTGCCCTGGGCTGTGTTGGTTCTGAGCTCCTGCAGAGATGCACTGCCAGGTTTGTCATCTTCAACACCTTCCAGGTGGCCATTGATTCAATGGCAGTGTGAGACATAAATAGGTAACAATTCCCTGCTTGCTGATGGAAGGGATAGTGGTTTGGAACAAATCAGAGCTGTTTCCAGACAATTTTTTTCATGCAGTTCTTGATTTGAAGGTGCAGGACAGCATATGCAGCTCTCCCCCCTGACCTGTGTAATGCCACCAAAAAAATCTCTGTTTCTGGGGTCCGGGAAAATACTCTTTAGCATCACTGAATTAATGAGACTTCCCCCTTTTCTGACTGAGGAAGCTGTACCTTCAAAGGTGAAACAGAATGCATCTCTGGAAGGTGCATCCACACCTCCCAGGGGTACATTAAGGATTTCCTTGAGTCCAGGTGGCAAGCTAGGTCTTAGCTATCACAGCCTCACAACCTAAAGTTTGAGACCCCCAGAAAACCAAAACCACTCTATCCTATTTATTCATAGATGTTTCTCTCACCTGGGTTGTACTCTCTGCACACTCAGAATTAGGATTAAGGGTTAGGATTAGAGTTAGGTTATGCTACTAGGCCCAAAGCATCTCAGTCCTGGAAAGGCAGAAGTAGGCAAGGAGAAACACCGTGGTTATGGTGAGAAGTGCCTCCCTCCCATGCAGGCACATGTTAATCTCTTCAGTTCTATTGGTTTATACAGTTGTTCCACCCCTGTTCCGCCCCCATTCACCTTATTTGTACACTGCCTAGAATGTTCTCCACTCCCCTGATCCCTACTGGTCCTGGTTTGCTGCAGTGCTCCATCCCTGTTACCCCATCAGCTCCCCTGGTTGGCTGCCCTGCCTCTGCACCACATTCCCCTGTTCCCATTAGTCCTTGACCCTCAGATCCACCCCTTCCTCCCTGTATTTAATTCTGTACTCTCAATCAGTCTTTGTTTTTTGTCCCTGGACTGTCTTGGAGGCTCAATAAGTCTTCCTTTGGATTTCCAGACAGTTCTTTTTTTGGCAAGCATGCTCTGGACTCTGAAAGCACAGGTGAGTCCCAGAGGAACCCACTGAAGCACATTGCTTCACACCTCAATCCACGTTAACTGTGAATTTCATTGCAGCAAGATTGTATGGAAACTTGTGAAACTGGGGAGGGGGCACTGCTTGGCTGTCACCAGAGCTGGAGAAAGCAGAAATGTCCTTTTGAAATCCAGCGGGAGGAAGCAGAGCCTACGGGGTGCAGCTTCAGAGTGATTTCAGCCTTGTCTCTGATGAGAGTAGGGAATAAATTTTCTATCTCAGAAAATTGCTGCCCACAAGCCACTCCTCACCCAGAAGTGTTATTGCACTGAAGAGCAGGATTAGACAGAATTGCTAATTTTTACATTGCACACAGACAGCAAAGTCCCAGACACCCTCTGTCTCTCAGGGGAAGATTCTGCAGCTGTAGTTCCTGTCACAGCTCCTGTGCTCTGCTGCCAAGCCAGTGGCCATGGCTGCTCTGTCAGGGTCACATGGCCACCAGCCCAGAGCAGCTTTCCAGGAAAAGGTCAATAGTTATGGGTCAATCATCCCTATAAAGTACAGACCCTGCTGATGGTGCAGAGTTCAGGGCTGTGCTGAGCAGGGCAGCCGATGGCCTTCATACACAATTTGAATTGAATTCCTTTGCTCTGGGGGTAGGAACTGGAAACGTCAGTAAGGTCTCAGCTGCTGTTGATGAGTCCTGAGCAGGACTGGGACCTGATTACAGCACCAAACTGAGCACAGTGGCCTGGGGGAAAGCTCTGCACCTGATGCTGTCAGATGTTCCTGTGTATTTCCCTCATTCCCATAATAAAAATTTGTGAATTTTCTTCCCACTTATCCCTGAAACAGTCTGAGAGCCCTGAGGCAGGATGGAGGGTCAGTGACCAGTGGCAGCTTGCAGCTCCAGGTGTCTCCCTGCCCACCCTGCAGCAGAGCTTGGGCTGTGCTAGGAGAAGGGAAGGAGCAGGGCTCTGCTGCAGCTGGAAAGCCATCTCCCACCGAGGGTGACCTTGTGGCCCACGAGCCCAGGAAGCTGCATCCTGATGGCACTTGATTGATGGCATCTGAGGAGTTGCTCTCTCTCAATGTCAGTCGGCCGCCTCTGCTGACTGCAAATGAAGGTACAAGAAACGGGGCAGTAATCGATGCCAAATGGAAAGTGCAGTTGGAAATGCCTCTGGCTGCAGCGTGGGCAGAGGGGGCCCCAGCCAGGGCAGCACTGAGCAAACAGCTCAGGCCCACTCAGACACCCCTGCTTTGTCTTTCTGTTCCTTCATTAGTGCTCAAAAAGGTGACAGAATGCAGCTCCATGGGAATCTGCTGGGCAAAGAAACCCTTCCAAGAGCTGCCAGCACTGAGTTCTGTCTGGCCAAGCAGCTCCTGCAGATCAAAATGTGCCAGAGCAGGACAGGGATCTGGAGCACGATGGCTTCAGTTACAGCCCAGAGTGCAGAGACAAGAGCACATGGAGGCACAGTGGGGAGCAGAATACTCAGAGACCAGGGCACAGGTCTCAGGGAATCCTGACCAGGTCTTTCTGTGCCTTTCTGTGCCTTGTTTTGCCTTGGCACAATGGGAACCTCCAGGCTGGTTCCCCAGCCCAGCACATTCAGCCCTTGGGCAGTGTGGGGGGAGGTTGGGAGAGCTGAGCACTGATCAGAGGCTGCAGCTCAGCCCTGAGCACCGGATTAATTTGTGCATGAGTGCCCAATTCCCTTGTACCTGAATCCCCAGCTTGGGTGTGAGCACCCAAACAGGGTCCAGTGTCTAGCAAAATGGAAATTTGCTGGAGAAGTTTTCTAAAGGAGCTGCTGACCTGGGGACCTGGACTGAGTTGGGAGCCCAGAGGGGCACCACTGGTCCTGTCCCCGTGGCTCCCTCCACTCTCACCAGGGCTCAGGGCTGGGAGGATGTGCCAGCACAGCCCCAGCACATTGCCTCAGCCTTGCTGTGCCCAGTGAGCAAAGAGACCCTGGGACAGAAAAAGGGTTTTTGCTTCTGCTCTTCCACCTGCCACCATCTAGAGGTTTCCAGGATGGGGGACAGTGAATCCTCCTTTACACCTGCCATGCTTGAACGGGGCCATTCCATCCTCTCCCATGGCTCAAGGAGTGACAGTGGCTCTGCAAGGTGAGACTAGAGTTGCCTGCAGGGACCCAAGTGACAAATCTCCAGTGACATTGTTGAGGGGAGCATGCACACAGTGATGGGGTTGTAATGAATTAAGTGCTGTTCAAATTGCTGCAAGACTGTTGTAAGGAATGTGTGTGTGTGTTGTGAGGAGTAGGACTCAGGTGTGATGAATATTGTCCATCAGCTGTGATAAAAAGCCTATCATCCCAATATGTATTTTCAAAAATGAATTTAAGGCTGAAAGAGATTATTAAAAATGAGGAGAGGAAATTGTCTGAGATATATTTAGAGTCCCTTGCTAGGTAAGATGAATTCCAGAAGTCAAAATACTGCCTGTGGGGTGAAAGGGATCGATGCTGATGTTGTGGTGGCTCATGATAAGAAGACAGGGCTGAGGCAATTCTCCTGCCAGAGGAGAGTCTCTGGGGAAGGAGAGCCTTTGCCTGGGACTGGTGTGCTGGGCTCCAGGGGGGACACAGTGCAGGGGCTATTCTGGAGCCATCAGCCCTTCCCCAGAGAGTGCAGCAGGATTCTGCTCCCAGCCCAGGGTCTGGCTGGTCCCTTCCCACCTCATTTCCTTCCTGAGCCTGTGGGATTTTGCAGCTGGGTGGTGGGGACACAGGCTGGTGAAGGATCCTGGGACCCCAAGAGGAAGAACACTTCTGCAGAATGAGGTTTACAAGCAGCCATGCCTGGAGATGTTCAGGAGAGAGCACTGGTGCTGGGTGGGCTCAGGCTGCGTCCCTCTGCATTTCATTCTCTGACATTAAGAGGACACATGTCCCTGTATCTGAGGAGATGAGCATGGCCAGCCTGCAACCTGCCATGCCCTGGACATCTGGAGAGCTGAGTTTTGATCTTGGCTCTTTCCTCACTGTTTCATTTATCTCTCTCTGCTGCTCTCGATGACAAGATCATTAGAAACTCAGTTGCTGTTGCTGAGCTCTTCCTCCTGAGCTGTGTGTAACCGTGGACGATGCCTGCAAGACAAGAGGTTTAATTGTGTTCTGCCAGCAGCCACGGGATGTCAGCCAGGCAAATTTAAAGCCAGGCTGGATGGGGGTGGGAGATGCACCTCCATTACTCACCAGCCTGGATGAGGTTTAGCTTTATTGTATCCTGAAATAGCCTGAGCCTGGGAGGTGCTGATTGAAGCCATTTGAAAACATGACAACATCCTGAGGACAAGAGGTGTCTAATCTAATGAAGCCAGAATGCATTAGCTAAGAGCTGTGCAAAGCGAGGAAAACACAATTAAAGCATTCCTGAGGACAGCTGTCGACCTGCATCAGGAACACTGGGACAGAGATATTGGTACAAGTCTAATGAAAATAAATGATCTGTTTGAAACATTCCTCAAGTCAGTGACAGAGCCCCTGCTGGGCTCAGCCTTGAAGGGTCCCAGCAGCCCCAGGCTGGTGCCTGTGTGGGGTTCCCTGAGCAGGGCTGGTGGCACCTGCCTGTGTGCCCTGGAGACATGGCAGGGTTTTGTCTTTGCAGCCAAACAGCCCAGGAGCATGTCACCACCCCATCCCCTGGTGATGGAATAAGGGAGCCACTGGGATTGGTGCCCAGGCATGGCACATCAAGGGCTTTCTGCAGACAAACACCCTTCCCAAGGCTGGCACTCTGGTACCTTTCTCACAGTTTGTTAACCAGGCAGGATCCCTTCCCTCCCTGCAGAGTTTTGTAAGATTTTGTCTCCAAATAACCCCTTAAAACCCCTCAGGGTGGTGACATGCAGGGGCCAGTGCTCTGGCCAGGGGGGCAGTAGCCCTGCCCAGAGTCCCCCTGTGTGACCACCATGATGCTGGGGAAGTGGAAATGGAGGAAATGCTCCTTTTCCTTCAGTGCCCAGAGTGCACGGTGCTTTGTGCTCTCTCCTTCCAGCTCTGCTGTATCAGAGCCACATTTAGGATCTGAGTTTCATGTTGGACCTTTAAAGGGAGAGTGGAAGGTGTTTCTATTCAGACTCTTGCTATCAGAAATAGTGATTAAACACACCCACTACTGTAAATCACTGGCAAAAGGAACTTGTGTCAAATCACACTTCTTTGGCAAGAGTTTAAATTGACAGTGACAAGCTTATTTCTGGAAGAAAGTTTTATTTTGGGGAGTTTGTTTCATTGTGCCACTTTGCATTTTGATGCAGTGTGATGTGATACCTAACACATCCTTCTTTCTGTGAGGCAAAGCAAGGATTTGTGCATTGCTGTGAGACTGTGTGAGCCTCACAGATCCACCCAGCTCTCCTCAGGAGAGACAACACTGCTAACGATGCTTTTAACCAGCTCAGGGGAACTCTCATCATTTTTGGGGTCCCTGAGCCTGTTTTTCCCTGGAGGTATACAGGAATGTCCTGGTGTACATTCCATTACCCTGGGAGACTGTATTTACAGTCACAAATAGCCATTTATCCAACAAAAAACTGCCATCACCCAGGAACACCTAAATCTCACAAAAAGCTTCTTCATTGCCCTCTTAATCTTTTTGCCTCCTAGTGCTTAATAGAATTCACTTAAAATATTTAACAGCATAAACCCCCAGGGCTGAGTGCCATCCCTAGGGCTGCCTGAAGACACAGCCCCACCACCTCTGTGCTCAGGACTCCAAGTGTCCCTGGCCCTGCAGGGTTTGATGTGTCAGACAGGCCTGGCACACTGGCTGCTGCCCCACTGCTGCCCCATCACACCTGAACTGTATTAAACTACCAGCAAACTGAGACACAGCATTCCCCTGGGAACGTGTCAGCAGGAACAGGTTTCATTATAACATTATGCAGAAGGGACTTGCAAGGAAAACCTGAATTACCCAGCCCTAAGTTCTTTTCCAAATGTTTCCCCAGGGTGCCTCTGAAACAAATGATTGAGGGCTCCCACAGGGATGTGATGCTGCTGGTTTATTTCAGCCCCATTGTGGAATTTAAATACTGTGGGAGTTAATGGGAATGTTTATGGCTGCACATGCACCAGTGCTCTGCAGGGCAGACCAAGGGCAGCTCTCCACATGCTGCAGGTGCCAGGGATTTGTCACAGCACCCGAGGAGGTGCCCAGCAGAAGAGCAGGCAGGGGGATGACCCTGGATCCACACTGCCACTGTGGTGGGGACAACCCTGACAGCTGTGCAGCACCACCAAAAGTGTTCTATGAACAGTGGTGCAACATTCCTACTGGCATGACTGACTCCTGAAAGTCTGGTCTGTCAATAAACCAGAGCTCATTAAAATGACCTTTTCATTACTGACATCCTCTAAGCCAGACATCATCCTTAAAAAAAGGGGTGTGGGAGCAGGTGCCTGGGGAGAACACCTTGTAAGTGCTCTTCATTGTTACAGAAACTCCAGAAACCTCTGAATAACCTCACATCTCTCCTTTCCCCTTTGCTCCTGCTATTGGGGCTCTAGAGGTGGCAGAGAAAAGGAAGCTCTAGGTCCCTGAGCATGGCCATGCCCATGCTGTGACAGTGGCTCTGGGGCAGATCTGGACCTGCTGGCAGAGTACAGCTCCTCTGCTTTTGTCTGTGCTCCTTCAGGGGTGGCAGCTGCCCAGGAGCAGCCACTGCACCGAGCGATAACAGCTGCTCTTTGTCTGATGCTGAAGGTGCTTGTCAGCCTCAGGAAGATAAAAAGGCTGAAGTTATTTATAATTGTGTAATTAAATGGCTCCTGTGCCTCCAGGCAGCTCTTGTCGCTGTGCAGATGGCCCTGCTCTAAGTGGCGAGCCACAAGTGCAGAGGCAGCTGAGGTCAGGCATGGCAGAGATGGTGGGTGCTGCTGGCTGGCACCCAGCCATGTGCCAGTGTCACCAACACTGCATCAATGCCACCCAGCCCTGTGCCAGTGTCACCCAACCCTGTGAAAATGTCACCCAGCCCTGTGCCCGTGTCACCAGTACTGCACCAATGTCACCCAGCCCTGTGCCAGTGTCACCCAGCACTTCATCAAGGTCACCCAGCTCTGTGCCAAGGCTGCCTCAACTGGGCCACAATCCCCAGCATCTCTCTCACCATGGGCACCCCTTGGCCAGCCAGTCTGTGCGCACCCACCTTATCCCAGCTGAGATTGGTGGTGCAGGGCACTGGGGACAGCCCAGTGTGGCACTGGGGACAGCCCAGTGCGGCTCTGGGAGTCCATCCTTGGGGGGGCAGGAGGAGCTGAGGGGGTCTGGCCATGTCCCAGCCTGGGCAGGGCTCTTCAGGCACACTGAGACCCTGGGAGATGAATAGAAGGAGGAAGGAAGCATCCATCCTGGTGACACTCGAACTGACAGATTGCTGATTACCATGACAAATGGCACTTGCCCTTCCTGATAATTAGCAATTATGCATTTTCAAACCTTGCTCTTCCTGCAGACCCAGGTTCTTTTTAACATTCCCAGGGCACTGCCCTCCTACTGCCCATATCCTTCCTGTGTGGGCAGGACAGGTGGCAGCAAGGCCAGGCTGCTCTGACCCCACACTCTGCTCCCATGGCAGAGGTGGCTCATCCAGGCACACCACAGATGGGTCTGTGCAGCCTCTCTGCAGTGAAAACCCACTAAAGGAAGGGGGAAGGTGATGGATTTCATGTCTGAGGCTGCTGTGTGGGAGTGAGGGGCACTCCCCAAAACACAGACCCGCTGGTAGTGCCAGCTGGATGCTGTGGCAGCTGCTTTTTCACCAGCACCATGCAATGAACATTTTATTTTTAAAATCCCCTGTCTGATCAGCACCTGCCAAGTGCTGAGCCCATCCTTGACAGCATTGCTGCACTTTGGGGTTCTCTGTCTGAGCCATAGTGACCCCTCCTTTCACCAGAGCCCCTTCCTCTCGTGCAGCATGGGCACAGGAGATGCTGGGGTGGCACAGGGTGTGCCAGCCCCCCGAAAAGCCAGGACAGGACGTGTCCCACAGCTTCCAGCACAGATAATGCCAGGAAAGTCACAGAAGAGAGACAAACCCATCTCCACATCCCACAAGGAAGCACAAATGCCAATAACTGGGCAAAATCTGCCTCTGGTTGGCCTGTGAGTGGGAATCCACTGTTCATCACCCTGCTCCAGAGCTCTGATTATTTCTTTTTAGTGCCAGTACAGCCCTGGCCAGGCTCAAACAAAGGCTGCCTGAATTAATTGATCAACAGAAGGCAAATAGGCTTCACCATTCTAAGCACCTTTCCCAGCAGCTGTCCCTGCTGTCACCACACCAGCCAGGGCTCCCACGCCTGTTCCTGGGCATTGAGCAGCCCAGGAAAAAGAGAGGAGATGTGAACCAGTGACAGTCGCCTCAAATGGTTTTTAAATAGCATTGTGTGAGCTGAATTTGCATTTAATGTGCTGACCATACACAGCTTTCATCTACTCAATAAAACAATTAATTACATGCCTGGAGTGGAGGAACTGTGCAGCACTTTCCCTCTGCTCAGCAATCCCCACACTCACACAGCAGCACCTGCCAGACTGACAGTGTGTGCAGCTCCACACTGAGAGATGTCCAAGGTTCTCTGGTCCCAGGGGTCATGGGAGGGGTTCCCACCTGCCTGAACAGCACCTGGGCCCACAGGTGAGGCCATGCACCTTTCTGACCACACAACACACCGGCAAAGCAAAGCAGGTGCTTTTGTCCTCCCTACAAAGTGTCAGTAGCAAGAAACCACCTCCTCCAGCCACTCTACAGGCTCCCAACTTATCAGAGATGTTATTTAACAAAACAAGGCATCACTTCACACCTTGGTGATACTAAAACTGTCCCTTACTCACCACGTGCCACCCTTGAAAAAGTGACATTTTCCCCCAGAACACTGAAATGACCCACACAGACAAACCAGGGCAGGATTATTGGTTGGTTTTACTCAGGTATTTAGATATCTCTTTATTGCCAGCTTCAACCATGGTTCAATAAATACAAAATTAAAAAAAAGTCAATAGATTTTTATTAGCTGTCATTATTATCTGTTATTATAATAACTGTTATTATTATCATTATTCTTAAATATTCCAAACCAACTGAGATTCCCTGGAGATGTCTGACTATAGTTCAAACATGAGATGCACACAGAGTCCCTTATAATATTATATTACATTTGTCTCAAGCTTATAAAAATATATATTGACTTCTCAAGTGTGTATTTACAGTACTTAATATGTGGCTAATGAATATAAAAGCATCTGGAGATGAACCAACTTGATTCCCATCTGGTGTCTTGTGAGGGGAGTGTTGTGGCTGCTGCTCCAGCAGGACTGGGGCTCTCCCAGCACACAGAGGAGGCAGGAGCCTCATGGCATGCCAGAGGCTGCATGGGAAGAGACCAGGGTCATTCTGAGGCATTTCCCTTGCAGCTCCAAAACAGCATTGCTGATTCGTTTAATTATACTACTCTCCCAAGGAGAAAAGCTGAGAGGAGTTAATTTTAATATCATAACAATAATCTGTAGCTTAATCTACAAATTTTGCTACCTTGTGTTGGTGAGGAGCTCAGTGTATATTCTTGCAAAAAAGCTGGGCTAGAGGGCTGCTTCAATGGGGAGCTTTCTTTTCCTTTCTTGAAGGAGAGACCAGGAAAGCTGATGACTCCTGTCTGTGCTGAGTTAGAGCCCATCCCAGAGCTCAGCTCCTGTGGGACCCCTCCACACAGCCACGGCCACTTCCCACAGCAGCCACTGGCCACTGCAGCCCAGGGAAACAGCCATGGCCATGGCGAACTGTGCTGAGGTTTATCCATCCACAGGGACAGAGAAGCGATTCCAGTGGCCAGAGTGGCACACAGAGCCAGCCCCTTGTCACATCTGTGGGAACATGGTGCTGCCTCTCATGGCCAGGTCTGTTCTCCACGCTGAGGCACACTGTCACCTCATCACCAAGCCCTAGGTGTCTCCAGACCTCCCTGACCTGACCCAGCCTGGAGCCAGCTCCTCCAGTAGCAAATTCCCAGCATGGCTCCTGCATCCCAGCAGAGAGCACGGGCAGGGAGAGCGGAGAGAAGATCCAGAATCAAGCTAGTTCAGCCCCCCTGCCTAGAGACCTGTAATATACTTTCTCTAGAGATAAAATGTAAACACAGAGAGCACACAAATTGCACTTGATCCTTGGGATCAGGCATTTCACCAAATGCAGGGCTCGGTTCACTGCTGCTCCTCTTCAGGGTGGGAAACAGCAGGATGGGAAGTGACCAACCTGACTGGACATGGGCCAAACTTAGAGAAATTATTCCTGTTAAAAACACTAACCAAGAGACACTGGGGAGGGAACATGGTTTGAACTGCAGAGGGGGAAGGAAGGAGAGATCTTGTTTTCCCCAGAGAGCAACAAACTCCCCAGAGCATATGCAGCACTTGCCTGGGCAGAGTGGTAACTGTGCCAGCCCCAAGGGGCCTTCACTAAATCCTCATTCAGATCAGAGCAGCCTAACAGGAGGGTCTGACTGGAGCAGATTTCCGACCAGACTCTGAGCATCTCCCACAGCCTTCATCCCCTATGTAAATCCTTGCCTTTCAGCATTAATAATTCACTTGTGATACTTACAGATCATAATAAAGCCTTAGAAAGCTCCACACAGAGCTGCAAATACCCATTTAATTAACAAACTTCAAGGGAAGTTGTATTATTAAGATGCTATTGATGTCTTGTCAGGGATCAGGCTGCAGCTATGGAAGCTGCCAGCATGGCAGGCAGGCAGCACCATGCTCACACAACAAAAAGTGTGGGTGTGCCCTGGATTGCATGGATGCAGCCAGCACCATTTCCTCTGTGCTTTACTGGAGAATATTTAGTTTTGTTCCCCAACTGAGGTGTCAACACTCGGTGAAGTAGTGAGGGTGTGAGGAGGGAGGCTTGCCCCAGGGGATGCAACTGGGAAAGAGTTTCCTTCAACACAGATGGGGAAAGTCACCTTCCAGGAGTTGGGCATTGGGTGAGAGCTGCTCTCTAAATATAAAAGCAATAAAAACTCCTTGTGGGGTTGCTGTGATCTGTCAGGTTGTATAAACGTACCTATGGATTCACCAGCAGGATACTAGATACAGAAGTGTTGGCTCTGGATTAAGACAGTGCAAAAAGGTCCATCCCACCCTGTGAACTCAACTACCACATGAAATGGCATCAATACAGTTTGACTCATCTTACAAAACAGTGCTGGGAGAGCCACGTCCCCCCAGGCACGCCGCACCATCCCAGGAATCCTGGGCTGCCCCAGCGCAGGGGACAGAAGCCCTGCTCTCCTGTTTGGCAGCATCCAGAGATTTCCACAGCCCACCTGAGACCTCCAGGTCTCAGAGGAGGGGCTGGTTGGGGCCAGCAGGCCACTCCTCCCCGGGAGCTCTGGGCTGGTGCTCTGCAGCTCTGCAGGACATCTGCTCACACCTGCACGCCTCGCCCGTGCATCTGGATTACCTGGGCTCGCAGGCTCTGGATCCCGCTCAGGATGATCTGCTGGTGCTCTGCCAGTGTGATCCCCAGGCTGAGGATGTCTCTGCAAATGAGCCCCACATCAGCCAGGACAAACCAGCCCTGGCCACTCTGTGCCCTGACACTGATCGGTTCCAGGCCAGACACGCACGTTCAAGACAAGCACAAGTAAGAAATCCCCAACCTTTTGTCCCAGTGAAAGCAATCCTGATGGTGACCAGGCATTCCAGGCTAACAGGAGCCTGCAGCATGCCAGGCAGGGACAGCTCTGACCCCATGGGACAGCTCTGACCACATGGAACAGCTCTGACCCCGTGGAACAGCTCTGACCCCGTGGAACAGCTCTGACCCCTGTGGGACAGGTCTGACCCCATAGGACATCTCTGATCCCGCTGCAGCACAACAGATTATCAGTAAATCACATTGCATTTGGCTCTGCTCTCTGGCAGGGGCAGGAAACGCTGCTCTCACTGCACCCACGACACAAGGTTATAGCCAGGAGAACAGGTCACTTACTGGGCTGTCATCCTGGCCACTGACTCCAGGTAGCAGTAGCCCGCAGCAGTGAAGTTGTCCTTGTATCTGCCCATTTCTATAGCTTCCAGCCACTCGCCCACAGAGCTGAAAGATGGGAAGGCTGAGAAGGTTCTCTTGGAGAGGGGGATGGATGTGCCATGGGACCTGCCAACAGAGAGGGTGGTGAAGAGGGAGTGGGGCACGGCACAGTAGAGGGGGACGGGCAGGTGTGGCAACAGGGTGGTCACCTGGGGCATGTAGAGCTGGGACACGTGGAGCTGGGGCACTTGGGGGGCTCCAGGCTCTGCACCAGCTTGCTCAAGGCATTGTGGATCTGTGAGAACTTGGGCCGCTGGCTGCGGTCCTTCTGCCAGCAGTTGAGCATCAGCTGGTGGAGGGGGGGCTGGCAGTTGGCTGGGGCAGGCAGGCGGAACCCATCCTCCACAGCCTTCATCACCTGCAGCACACGAGGGGCTGGGCTCAGCTGCTGTGATGCAAAGCAAAGGCAAACCCCTGGGACAAGCCTCCCTCCTCACAGCCAGCCCGGGAGCAGCAGCAGCCACCGCCCTCCATCAGCAGTGGCTGCAGCATCACCCCCCATGCAGCTGCAGGGCACTCACATCCTGGTGGGACATGTCCCAGTAGGGTCTCTCTCCGTAGGACATCACTTCCCACATGACGATCCCGAAGCTCCACACGTCGCTGGCAGGACTGAAGTGCTGATACTGGACAGCCTCAGGGGCTGACCACAGCACCAGGCTCTTCCCATGCTGCACAGGCAGAAGGGCAGCAATGATTTATTTGCCCAGGATGTGGCCAGTGCTGGCAATTCCCACACAGCCATTCACTGTTCTTTGTGCCCTGCCTGCAATCACAGGCTGGACACCGAGCAAACGGTGCCATGAGCACATTTAGTACTAAGAGGAAACTTTTTCTTCAACTTGTTTAAAATGTCACTGCAACTGTATGCTACACAGGAGTGTGAGTCCCTAAATATTAATGGGAGAGGAGAATGTCCCCAGGAAGAGCTGATGGCATTTTGCACATTAATATTTAACCAAAACCACCTCAGAGCTGCACAAACACAGGTCCCTCTGCCCTGATTGTGCAGGGGGGTTGTGGCCAGAGCAGACATGGTGCCAGGCCACTGCTGTGCAGATCCCTGACCAAACACATTGCATTTCTACCTGAGAAAGAAGTTCAAGGTGTAGAGTCCCTGTTCATACTTGAAGAAGTAAATGGGAGCCTAGGAAAAGTGCTGGCAACAGAATGTGGAAATGCAGCTCACCATGGTGGAGAAGATGGTTTCCATCTTCTCTTCCTGGGGCCGTCTGAACCCTGTGATCTTGCATGCCAGGCTGTTGCTCACCAGGACCTTGTGGGCAGCCAGGCTTTTGTGTACATAGCCCATCTCTGCCAAGTACACCATGCCAGAGGCGATGCCCTGCAGCATGCAGATGAGCTGGGTGCCTGTGAACTGCCCCTCGTGTTTCTGTGAAAGCAGAGGAGGAAAAGCCAAAGGTCAGCAATGGGAACATGGCCAGGAGAGTCCAGGCTGGGCAGACACCCCAGTACTCACCCTGAGAAAGGAGTCCAGCAGGCCATTCCCCATGTACTCCATCACTATCATCATGGTGCTCCCTGCACAGACAGAAAAGCAGCACGGTGTGAGTGCCACCATCACTCAGGCAGTTCAGACTCTGCAGGGGTTAAAAATCCAGGTGCCAACCCCTGCACTGCCTGGCTTTTGGGGGAGATAAGGACGTTATCTCAGCCAGACTGTAATGAGCACTAGGTCCAAGGCTTCCCTGTCATTCCCAGCCAGGAATGGATTCTAGAATCAGAAGTTCCTTTCATCAGGAACTTGTAATGTGCTCTGAAACCCATCACAAAGGACAGCACAGCCCAGAGAAAGCAAAAGCTACCAGCTCAGCCACAAAACTTCCTTTCCTAATAAAAAGTCTAGTTAGAATCAGCTCGCATGCTCTGGTTTCTTTGGATTTACATGAATATCCATTTAACTATCATATCCATAGCCTGGTTCCACACACACGCTCATGGGAGAGAGCTGGAGCAGTCAGTCTCATCTATTTTACTGACACAATCTCACTTCAATTCACTTTTATTAAGAGCATGTGTGCTTGGCTGCTAAGCCAGCCCCACTACCTGCATTTATTAATCTAGCTGGAAGCTTTTTATGAACCACTAGAATGCAAACCCAGCTGATGCAGGTGGGAACAGCTGCTCTCCAGGTATCCAGCTGCCTCTCTAGCACCAGCTCACCTCCCTAAAGCAGCAGCTCGAGCCCATTCTTGCACGGGAGCCTGCTGGCAGCCACGTACCTCTGGTGATGACGCCCTCCAGGCGGATGACGTTGGAGTGGTCGAACTGGCCCATGGTGCAGGCTTCGGCCAGGAAGGAGCGCTGCTGCTTCTCCGAGCAGCCTGCCCGCAGCGTCTGGATGGCCACGGGCAGCTCCCGCTTGCTGGGCAGCTTCAGGCACCCCCGGCACATCTCCCCAAACTCTCCTGCACAGCACAGAAATGGGTTAAAGATCCATAGCAGGACTGCTGTCACTCACAGCAGGTCATCCTGAGCCACTCCTCTGCACAGCCACTGACTCTCAGTCATCTCCAGAGCCTCTCAGCTGTTCTCTCCATGCTCTGCTGCAGTGCATATTGTGTTTTATCCCACGAGAGGAGGGTTAACCCCCTGTCACCATGCTCTGGGCTTGGCTGGTTCTGCCTCCTGGTCTGCTTGCCACAGAGCTGGAGCCAGCAGGGCTGGAGAGCTCCTGCAGTCCCTGAGGAAGAACATCCCAGTGCACAGCCATGCACTCCACAACAGGAGCTACAGAATTCCCAACATTAAAAAACAATATTGGCTTTACAGCAAAAAGCATGTAGATATGAACAGCTTTATTGATTTGAAAATCAGGTTCTTGTTAGCTCAGCAGTGAGACAAACTCCCAAATGCCTTAGATTTAAATGTCTTCCTTGCTAATTTCTTTCTTCATTTTTCAAACACCAGTTTTACCATGAAAGGTACATGGGGCTCCTCTGAGCTGCTCCACACTGCAGTTCAGAGGTAACCTTGTCCCCTCCTCAGTGTTTTTTCCCCTTCAACACTGTCCTTCAGCTGCAGGCAAAGCCCTTCCCTCCTCCCTTCCTCCACCTCTGCTGCTACTACAGCTGAATTTATCTTTAGGAAAAGAAATGACAAAGAATGATCACGTTTCCCACATTCTGGCACACAGTAGCCAGTAACGGTCTAGGATCCAGTCAGGGGATTTTAATTTGCTTTTAAGTTTTAGGCAGTGAACTTGATGAAAATCGATAAATCATTAGTTCACGTATTTATAAATAGTTTTCATGCTGCTGTCAAACTGCCCAGATGCAGATAATTGCTGATGCTTTCTGGTCCACGTGGCGTTTTCTTGGCTGTGCTCAGTGCCTCAGGAAAACACCAGGAATGTGGAACAAAGCTGCTGGATAAAATCCTCACAAGCCCCACTCCCATCCTCTGCTGTACCCCCAAGGTACAGGCAGGTACCCCCAAGACTGGAGCAATGTCACAGCACTGCCATGGCCAGGGGGGCACCCCAGAACAGCCCACAGCACAGCCATCACCCCGTGGAACTTGCCTGTCCTGATAATCCTCTCAATTTTGATGCTCGCATTATCCAGTTCCTTGGCAAAGAGGTGCACAGCCTGCATGGGGTCTTCACAGGTGCTGGGGTCAATGTATGTCCTCCTGGTGGGTATTTTAACTGCAGGGAAGGCAGAAAGGGCAGGTGAGAGGGGCTCAACAGAACTTCCACCCACCCATCCTGGGAAACACTATCCCAGTTAATCCATCTGCTGGCCTGTGGGCAGAACCAATGTGCCACCTTGCTATAAGCAAAGCAAAAGGCTCAGTTACAAGGTTTCTAAATTTTTTTTTTTCTAGAATTAAGTGAATCCAACTGCTCTGCTCCACTGCCACAACTCCTGGGTAAAGGAGAGCAGCCTCTTTGCTCCAGTGAAGCTCCCACTCTCCAAAGCAAAGTGAAATGCTCAAGGCAGGCTCTTCTGCTTCTGAGGTGCTTTGGGGAACAGAAAAGCCTGTGTGCACTCCATGGGCATGTGCCAGGAATGAAATAAACTCATCAGTCCTGACATCTGAATTCCCTCTGACAACTGTTGTCTGTAAAATTATTGCTGCTCAGTAGTCCAGAGTAGCTCCAGAAAACAAGGCTGTTTGCTCGTGTTCATGAGAAGTTGACAGAATGATTTATACACCCCATGTAAGCTGCAAGTATCCCCATTTCCTCTGGCATGCAGTGACCCACGTGCAGGAAGGACAGACACGGAGCTGTCAAACCCACAGTCCTCAGAGAGCCTTGCTGTGCCAGCCCCTGCTCTGGGATAACACAGGATGACAACTCTTCCAAAGTGAGGGCTCAGGGCTGCTTTGGTGGGTTATTTATAACAATTATAAACCCAGGGATCCCCACAGTCACTGGCCATGACAGCTGGGTGCCACTTACAGTGGAAGTAGAGCTCCTCATCCCCATCCTGGCTGGCTTTGCTGTACCCACACTGCCTGCAAAGAGAATGAAGATGCACACCAGCAGCTGGGCAGGAGCTCCTTACCCCGGGTCAAAGCCCCTGCACCATGCCTGGCCCTGCTCACCTCCTCCAGACCATCACTCCAGCCACCACAGACACCAGCACTGTCAGCCCCACGACGGCCACCACTGTGATGATGAGGATGGGGCTCTGCTCACTGGAGGCCACTGTCACTGCAGGAGGGAAGCAGAGCTGGTCATCCACGTGCTCTGGGGTAGGTTTGAGGGGAGGAGCTGCCTTGGTCACTGCTCCCATGGCCAGCCTGTGTCCTCCAGAAGAGCTATGGCTGCTTTTCACCATCCTCACAACAATTCATGTTGTGGTTCTGGTGGGATAAGTCCAACATGCTGGGCAGTGCTGCAGGCAGCACACACGGAGCAGCCCAGCACTGCTGCACCAGCTTCTGGTTTTGTTAATCAGAGCTGAGGAAGAATCCTGTTTATCAGAGGAACATATCAAAATTTATGGCCTTACAAATAGTTTTCTTTCATCACATTAATCCCTTTTCCTTCAGCTTCTGCAAACAGGGATATTAGATAGCTATATTCTCTATAAAATTTTTATTGGCTTCAATTAATTCTGAAACGTCTTCTGTGTGGCAAATGAAGGCAATTTAAAGCCCTGTTTAACACAATCTGTGGGAGCTGTTCTGAGCCAGTCAGCTCAGCCTTGCACTTCCAGCCAGCGTGGGGGAAGCCCAACATCCCTCCAGCCCTCTTTTAGTGAAAGAAGAGGCTTTTGGACCACAGTTATGAATGGGGATTTAAAAGGAGAAGTCTCAGCAGATAACACTGATGCTGGCTGCCCTGAGCCAGCCAAGGAGTAGACAAGCCAAGTGCCTCCTGAGCCAGGACAGCAGCAGGAGGCAGGGAACAGTCATGAGCTAAGCATGATTTTGGGCAATCTCAGCCAAAGTGCAGACTGTCCCAGCCTCCTCATGAGAATGGAGCCAGAGAGCAACTGCCCTCACTGACTTCACTGAGGAGAGACAGGACAGGCTCCCAGGACAGTCAGGGCAGCAGGGCCAACCTCATCCACATCTAATAGGAAAATGCAAGGAAAAGCAAATTCCTGGACAGCAGTGGGACAGAGTGGGTCTCTCCCTTAGACCTGGAGAGGCAGAACCAGAGGAGGAGGTGCTGCTCCATGAAAGCAGGAGCAGCTGGGGCACAGCTGAGTACAGCATCCCCAGGGCTCAGCTCAGAGCCCTGACAGGAACACGAGACCTGCTGCACTTACACTCTGCCAGGGTCTCCACTTCAATGCCAGGGTTGTAATTCCCATAGTCTGGAGAGGAAGATGTTCGGATTTGGAAAATATAGAGGGTGCCAGGTTTCAGGTTATTGACCGTCACGGCCGTTGATGTGGTTTTCACAGTTGAGTAACTTTGATCTCTCTGATCCTGTGAAATAATGAGATACCTGAGATGGAGCTGGACTGACAGCTGCACCACAGAGCTGCCATGGCACAGTCCTGTCCTCAGCTCTGGGTGCTGTCAAGACAGCCTGTCCAAAGAGCCAGCTCCAAAAGAAACAATTCACTGGATGGCTCATGAACAGAAATTATATGGGAAGGTGACAGGAAAGAGCAGATGAAGCTGGATGATGCTATGAAGGCAGGAGATGAGGGGATGAGGAGCAGCTATGCCACCCCAAATGGCAACTCCCCCAGTGCCAGGCTGAGCTGTGGCACCAGCAGCCCTTTGCTGCTCCCCTGCTGCACCTGCATGAGCACTGGAGCAAATCTGTGTGGATTGGAAAAGGGCAGGTGGAGCCCCCAGGGGCATCCCAGCCCCACAGTCTGTCACAGGCAGTGTCCCAGCCCCACAGTCCGTCACAAACAGTGTCCCAGCCCCACAGTCTGGCAGTGTCCCAGCCCCACAGTCTAGTACAGCATGAGCAGCAGCCCCTCGCTGCACTGCTCACATCACCACCAAATATGTTTCCATTCCATACGTTTTCCCCTTTGAATGTTCACAGTAAAAACAAAAGCTTTAAAAGCAAAGATTAGGAACTAAGTTGATATTCATGTCAGCATCAAGAGCCTCATTTCAGTGAATAACTGCTAAACTGAATTTAAATTTTCCAGCCAAGGAGGAAGGTTCCTCATTTCATACCCCAAGTATCATGTTGCTGCAGCCCATTTGCACAGGAATTAATGTCTTGGGCTCCAGCATTTGCCCTCCCCCACAGATCCCTCCTCTCAAATCTATCAGATGCTGAAAATCACATTAATATGAATCAGCTTCATGGTAGCTTGTTTCTAAATACAGAATGCTTACATGTCACCTGCACAGTGTGCCTGACATGCCATCAGCTCCAGAACGAGCCTGAGCACATGCAGATAAGGTAATTTGCAGAACTGTGTCATAAACTGCATTTATTTTTATTTAGAGCTTTGTCCCTCCTCTGCCCACCGGTATTTCTCCTAAAATTCCCAACTTACTGCACCTGTCAAACAGTAGCAATTTTTAGAACCAAGAAACTGCCATAAAAATATTTTCTGGGTCCCCTCCCATGTAGAAGGGCCACTCATAGCTCACCACAGTCACAGGTTTGTGGCTCTCAGTGCAGACCACAAGGTCCAACAGTCCCCTAGGGAGCAGGCTGGGAACACAGAGACCATAGGAACCCACTGTGGTGCCTCAGTCCCTGCCTGGATGCAGTCACACGGTGGGTGGGTGACAAGGATGGGGCACACACAGCACCCGGCACTGTGCACTGAGGGCAGCAGGGGAAGGGGCACAAGCAGAGCCCATGCCAGTGCCCAGAGCCTACCTTCTCAAAGTACCTGACCTCGTACTCGGTGCCATTGGCAGTCAGGAAGCCTCCTGAAGGCTCCTGCCACGACAGGGAGACGCTCTTCTGCTCCACTTTGTCCGTGCGGATGTCAGTGACAGGAGCTGGCACTGGAAATGCAGAGAGGAAATGGGCAGGGACTGAGCTGCTGCTTCAGTAAAACCTGTAACTTAAACAGCTTGCAGAATGTGTGCCTTCTGCAGACACCAGACCCCTCTCTCTGGATCAGGAATACCTCCAAGCTGGTGACCATGCAACGGGAGAAGACAGTGGTAAAATACAACAGCTTTGTAATCCATGGGCAGCCTGGAACACTCCAATGGAAAACTGGCAAAAATCCTAATGGCACCTTCCACCCTTAGTGCTGCTGAGGGGTCTGAGGATGGGCTTGTGTCCTCAGCTCTGAAGCCCTGCTGAGGATGTCTGGGAAAGGCAAAACACAGTCTTTGATCAGGAGGGCTGGTGGGACATACCAAGGCCTCCTGAACCACCTCACACAGATCTACCCCATGCAACTGGACTGCTGGGAGTATGAGCCCTGCTCTGAGAGCAGGCTGCGCTTCAGGAGCTGGCTGTGTATTTCTGGTCAGCACAAACTCCTTCATGCATGTGTGCATCCATTTAGTTCATCCACTGCAAGCTGCACTTGCCAGTATTCCCATTTTAACCAGGTTTGGCTCCAAACAAGTCTCCAGCCTATGCAGGCAGCAGCTCAGAGCCCTCAGGCACAACAAAAGCTGCACAGGGACATTGACTGTTTCCAGCTTGTCCTACTTCCCATCAAATCAGGACATTCACTGTATCCATCTCTGTCCCACCAAGACTCCTGGGGAGAGGAACAAGTCTCTATAAAGTAAACTTAAGTATCTGTGAAATTTTGTATTTATTACTTAGCTCATTAATCTTTGCTGAAATAAAAAGACTTCATGATGTTTTATTCATGGTGATTTGCTCCTTGATTCCAAGTCCCTTTGGCTTCTAATGAGAGTGAGAGGAGTCAAAGGGGCTCCTGTGCAGCTCCCATTGCCCACACACAGCTCCCTGTGCTGTGACCCACCCAATGGTGTGGGACATAAACATTATCCCCCAAAACTTGCCTTGGGTCCTGCTCCTGTAAGATAGGCTAAGTGCTCCTTACTGTGTTGTATGATCCCCATAAATAAAATATCACACAGCTGCCCTCCTGTATCACTGAATCCAGGAAATGGACTGAAGAGACCTGAATGCGTGGTCCTGACTGTTAACAAAGTCATCAGGAAAAATCCTACTCACTCATGGATGTGCTTTAGAGCAGAGCCCATGGTACATGACAGCAAAGCAGGTGCCAGCCTCAAACATGTTTAAAAAACATTAAAGAAAATCACACAGGCTATAAAGCATTTCACACTGTGAAAAAAAATGAGCTTCCCATCAATATTTTAAGCTCTCCTATCATTGCCTCTATTCGAAAAGGCAAACATTAAATTATTCACCACTCTGCCTGATTTTATAAACTCCATTCCCTTGTACGTGGGTTTTATCCTCTTGATTAACCAGGGTAGCAGCAGAACAGGCATAAAACTACATGTGGCACCATGTCCCTCCCCAGAACAACTCGCTGCATCCAACAGCTGCTCTCAGCCACAGACACCAAATGCTCCTGCACCCTGCCCTGCTCGTGCCAGACAGAGCCACCTCTCCCCTCCATCACCTGTTACTAACATCCCAACCCAGAACATGCCCTGGGCACCATCCAGGCAGCTCCTGCCTCAGAGATCTCCATTCCAGAGCAGAGAAGCTGTCTCACCAGTAGCAGGCTGACCCCAGGAGCTCAGACATTTGCCCCAGAGCTGGCTCATCCTGCTGCCCCACTGCCCCATGGTGACTGAAACAGCCCTGGGCACACACAGGCAAATCCACTTTGGAGGACCAAATCCAGCTCAAATCCCTTCTCCAGCCTCAGGAAGGAGGATGCATTCTAGCACTGGCTGCATTATTAATCAGCAACAGATTTAAAAGCTCTTTAAGGCAGGAGCCTTGTATTCCTGCCGGGAATACAAATGACATGGGCCTGGAGTGCACATTTACATGGCTAATGCAGCGCCACTCCTGCAGGTGAACAGTTCCAGTCACTCCTCAAACACTTTTATTTAGTCCCATGCTGGGGACAGATTAGAAAAAACATAGTATTAATTTTGCCACCTACAGACTAAATTGCATCTCTTCTTTTTGCTGCAATTACAAGGAACGATGGAAAATTCCCTCTGGTGACTGCTGGAGGGGAAGGGCAGCACAGAGCTGGATTAGAGGAGCAGGATCTGACAGCTAAATAGGGTCTTGTTTCTTGTTTAATTTTTCCTCTGAACCTGCTTATCAGCAGACAGAGCTCCCCTGCTGCAAACAACTTCTGAGACCACAGCATGACAGCCACCACAGAAACCACAACTGCCCAGGCATCCCTGGAGTCTCCTTCCTCCTGACCTCTGGCCCCTCCAGCACTGCTGTGGGGGCCTCTAGTGACAAGGGGCTGCAGAGTCAGGGCTCCAAGGAATGGTGTGCTCTGAGGAGCAGCTGCCCATGCTGTCCCTGCCAGCTATGGCTCCGTGTCCTGCCCATGCAGGGTCCCCTCCTCACTGGGGTCTTACAGACAAACTCAGCTGTGCAGCCACTCCCTCAGGGCACAACCTGCTCCCCACCTTCTCCCCTTCTATGCTGATAGGCATGGGTTAACCATCACTGTCACCCCTTGCCAAGCTCAGACAAGAGGAACCAGGGCACTGGTGCCTGCTGGCAGGGCAGCCCTGGCCTGGCACTGCCCAGTAGGGGACACCTTCAGCAATAAAAACTGCCAGTGTTCCAAGAAACTCCCCAGCCTTGGCTGCTTGGGTCATTCTGAGCCACCATCTGCGTCTGGAGACTTGACAGCTCAACAAGAGACATTGATTCTGAGCAGATTACAGGATTAATTATCCACATCCTTTATGTGCATTTCAGTTCCCTCAGGAGTACATGGTATCAAGTAAGGGGCTGAGATTTTCCCCTTCCCCAGGGGAAAAGCTGTTCTTAGCAGCCAAGGCATGGGCTTTTTTGCTGTTTTGCTTCCTAAGAGAACAGGGCACTCACTGCCCACACCTGGTCTCCTGTGTCCAGCTCAGACCTGGGGGCCCAGGCAAGGTGGGAGCTGCAGAGCACCAGTCCCCCTGTCTGCACCAGACTGGAGGAATGGCTTGTTATCAGAGCTCTCTGAGCTCACCACACCCCAGACTGCTCTCTGTCCCCCTGGCCTGAGCTCAGGAGACAGAAGATCTTCCCAGAGCTAAATCCATCCCTGAACAGCAAAGATCCTAATGAGGAATGACACCTCAGCTGAGGAGCAGTCTGCAGCACAGCATCCCCCAATGGAGCCACGGGGATTACGGCACGAGGGAAGAGAAAGCAACAACGTGCACAAAGACATTTGATCAAGTGGTGGGAAAATTATTTATAACAAGATCAAAGTTTAATCTCTTCAGATGAAATTGTTGGCCAGTTCCTGCCAAGAGCTACCTGAGGATTATCTGTCTCCATTAACTGTGGCTTGGGAAAGGGTTTTCATGCAAATTAATAATGCAACCGCAGAGGAACAGACAAGGACACAACAAGGCAGAGCTGACTGTCCTTCAGCATAGCCAGCAGCAGAGGAGGGACCTGACTGTCCTTTGGCACAGACAACAGCTGAGGAGGGACTCCTCAGCCAACCCCTCTGGTCAGGGATGTCCACAGGCATGGGCACTCACTTCCCCTAGCCTGAGGGAACAGAAATGCCAAACTGGAAATGGACTGGGACAATTATAATAAGAATTGTTTCACACACTGGTGCAGGATAGAGAGAGGAAATCAATTTTTTTGTTTCTGGAGGGTAGCCAACATTTGAATTATCTGTTTTAAGGAAGGGTTTTGATGAATGGGCTTAAAATGTAAGTTCATCAAAGGTTTGTTGGTTTTTTTGATGATTTGTAAATTCAAACTGCAGCCAGATCACGGAGCAGACTTGTCCCTTCACAGTGCAGGCTGTCACCACACTCACTCCTTGTCTCCAGTGGCACCAACTGGGAGCTGCCATGGGCCAGTCTTCCCCTGCTCCTCTGCCCCACCAGGACAAACCGAGAAGAGACAGAGCACAGGCATGCAGACCTCGAGGCAGACTCTGTGTGCTCCCAGCAGCAAAGCCACCCAAACCCAGACCCCTGCAACACCCCAGAGCCAGCCAGCCCCAGAGGCTGCCCGGGGGGAGCAGCGAGCCCTGCCCGTGGCCGGTGGCCGTACCTGCGTGGCCAGTGGACACGTTGACCTCGGCGTACTGCTGGCCGGCCAGCGGGCTGACGGCCGAGACGCCGTTGAGGGCCAGCACTCGGATGGTGTAGGTGGCGTGGGGCAGCAGGTTCAGCAGCGTCACCGTGCGCTCCACCAGCCCCGTCTGCTGCGGCACGAAGCCCACCCTGCTGCCACACTGCTCGCACTGGCCCGGGGGCACGGCGGGACAGCGGCCACACCACAGGCTGTAGGTCAGGTCACTGCGGCCGCCCGCGTCGGCGGGGGCACTCCACTCCAGCACCAGGGACGACTGCTGCAGGCTGTACACCAGGTTCCTCGGGGCAGAGGGTGGGCCTGGAACGAAAACAGAGTCTGGGCACAGACAAACCTAACCCAACAGTGCCGGGACAAACCTAGAGGGGCTCTGGGAGCAGCAGCGCAGGCACTGCGGGTAGAGCACAAGAGCACTCAAATGTCTCTTCTGTGGTCCTGGACAGCCACAGCCAAGGGTGGCACAAGGGGACATGGAGAATTTGGTGTGTTTAACACAGTGGGACAGAGGATCCCAGCTGGGGGATGTGTGTGCACCACAAGGACAGCTCCCAGTGTGCATGAGAAGCACCTGGCTGGAGCCAGCACTTTGCGGAGCACCAGCCTGCTCCTGGTCAGGCACTGCCCAGCTGTGACCCCGAGGGTTCCTCATCACTGTGCTGGCAGCTGGACAGCATCCATCACTACAGCAGCTGGAGTCCAGACCAATTAAACAGAGGGCATTTAATTAAAACCTGTGAGCTATAGTGACTAAATGACTGTGCCCCAGTTTTACCGGGGAGTCTGCGAGCCTGATAATCTGTCTCATAGCCCACAGCTTGCAACTTCTGGGCTTGCACCCCCTCCCTTCATCCCCTCCCCACTGCAGCATCCCCCCAGCACAGACAGGAGACCGAGGTGAGCACACAGAGCCCTGGACAGCCCCGGGCACTGCCTGCTCTGTGCTGCAGGACAAGACGTACGTGTGCAGGAGGCAGATGGGGGGTCTGAAGGAGACCTGGAGTAATTCGTCTGGCACAAACAGAACGTGGAGGCTTCCTCGTGTGTGAAGCTGTGCTCAGGGCATGGAGAGCAGAGAGGGAGACGGAGGGAGAGCTTGTAAAACCCCGGGAGGCAAGCTGAAAGAGAGAGAGGGTGTTAAGGGGAGAGCAGCACAGGATGAATGGGGACATTGATGACTGCATTTCCCTGTTTCCTTTGGACCTCCTTTGCTGCCACCACCCTCTAAGCTGTTTTCCCTGAGCACCTGCTTGATCATAGAATCAAGATAGATGTCCCTTGCTTTTATCCAGAAGAGACATTTGAGTGCTGCAGCTCTACACTGACTTTCATACTAAATCATTCCCTATCTAGGGTGCTAGATAAACTAGGAAAAAATAGCAAATGTTAAAATTACTTCCAAAACTTCCAGTTCCCTCTTTAGAGTTGAGAAACCAAATCAAAACTAGTAGTATATTCATAGAATGGAGACAAAATTTGCTTTTTCCTTTAGTTAGGCAGCACTGGCCACCATACAGGGCAGAAATATCACTGCATCAGACAGGACAGGAAATCAATCCTATTTACAAACATGATGGGATCCAAGCATTAAGCCCAGAGCTCCCATCCCTCAGATGTGCCTGTCACAAATCTGACATCTCATCACAGGAAAGTGAACATTTCCAATTAGGAGTGTCATTCTGACTAGCCCACCCTGTTTTTTAACAGCCAGAAGTAAGTTTACAGAAGTGTCTGTCAATAATGGCACCAAATGCCCCAGTCTGCATGTCCCAGGAGCAGGCACCACAACCCCATTGAGTGTGTCCCACAAGGAGCCATAGGCTTTACTTGCTAATTTTTTTCCTTGGCTGTCCAAAACTTGCCCTTGAGAAGAACAAAAGTGCCCAGCACATGTGATGCATCATATGTGTGTCTCTGTTTCTTTTTTCAGACAAACTCCCACCCTTTTCCACCTCATCCCACGAGTGTTTTTCTTGGTCTCCAGCTGGTTTAGGTGTCCCTGTCATCTCACAGTGCTTATTTCTGCAGTGGGTATGTGACAGCTCTTGGGAGATCAGGTCATCAATTTATAGAATTAAACTCTCTTTTTTGTACACCGCTTTCTATCCTGTTCCTGGTCCTCTGGTGCTACCACAACTCAATTATTAAATGATAAAATTCAATAATTCTTTGTCCCAGAGCCAAAGAGAAGCAGCCAGATGGGTCAGATGGATCAGCTGCCTCTCTCCATTCCACCACTGCTGACCACAGAAGCTCCTCAAGCCAGCCTGATGCCTGTCACTGACAGAGAGAGCACATTCCCCTCTCAATGTACCACTGCACACTGCCAAACCAGCAGCAGAATGAGCTACAGTGATTTGTGTGGCAGGCTGGTGGATTACCCAACATGAAATAACCATGGGAAAGGCTTCTCTTACCTCCCCACCTGACAAAGCTCCTCACAGAGGAGCAGGTGTCTCTGCTGAGAGACAGCAACATCATCTCATTCCCAGCTTGTACCATAGGGAAAGCAGGGGCAATTGAGGATGCAGACCTAGAAAATGCATGGTTTTCTACCCAGTGGCACAGGAAGCTTTCAATTTCCCTTCCCAGTGAAGTCCTACCAGCAGCAGCACCATGTGTGCCAGCGTGAATTAATAACAGCTGCATCCTCACTCAAAATGCCTATACAGGCATTTATAATTAACACTACAACTCGGTTGTCTTCCAAAATCAATTCCTTTCCAGTTTTGGTCATGGAATTGTATTTGACAAAGTTCATCTGCTTTAATGTGTGCTAATTTCTCTACTGAAGAAGACCTTGTTAAAAATACTCTTCAGGAAAGCCACAGCTGGGGAAGCAGGCAGCCAGAACTGGGGGTGCCACAGCAAAAACCAGGACATCACCATAGGTTAAGGCACCCCAGCTGCCTGACAATCCCTCCCAGCAAAGGGCAGACTGGGAGCACTGGGCCCCTCCAGCTCTTAGATTTGCATCCAGCCCTCCCAGCAACACTCAAAGCTGCAGTCTCACCACTGGCATCTCAGTTGTTCACAAGGCATCTTTCACAGGAGCTCCTGCTCCTGCTGACCCCTCACTGGAGCAGGCTGGCACAGCCATACTCCATCTTAATCCCATTATCAAGCCAAGCAAGTCACTGTTTATTATGTTCCAAATATTTCATCAGTGATTCAGAGGCAAAGTGCCTCGGGCCAGCAAAGTGGGAAGGAGGGGGCAGCAGCCCCAAGAAGGGACAGACCCTGCCAGGCAGTGCCCACGGACAAGGATGTGCTACCCAAACCAGACAGGGCACCTTGTGCAAATCACTGACAGAATGAAGTTTGTGGAGTACTGAGGTGGCCAAAGAGCCTTTTTGACAAACATCCTCGGGTAGCAGAGAGGCTCCTGCCCCCTCCAAGCTGAGTTTGAGATCTGATCTTGTCTTACCACACCAGATGTGATCAATACTGCAGGCAGAGAGAAGGGACAGCAACCATGTCCAGTCTCAGTGTGAGAAGGACAAAGTCAGCATGAGGAGCAATCAGTGCAAGCACTGAGTCAGGCTCCCCTCACCTCACTGCCAGGATGGGAACTTTGGGCTGCACCACTCGAGAGAATCCAAAAGCACCCTGCCTTCCACACTGTTTGGAGGTTTTTAATAACTGGTTTTCAGCAAGCAGCCTATGGTCCAACACATTGCCAGCAATTCTGACACCTCTAGACAATGCCACTCTGTAATTTTTGTCCTTGGTAAATAATTTGTGGAGTACCAAAACAAAAACCTGTGTCCAAGGGCAAGATCTTTGTGCACCCCCACCAATGAACTCTTAACAGCCGAAATTAAATTTAGTGATTTAGTCCAGAAGAAAGACAGTATTGAAATATCTAACAGAGTGCATCCGATGAATCCAGCCAGGACTGACAGAACCTCATTGCTATTTATGCCAGAATGTTCCTCAAGGACAACTGAAGCAGGCACATCCGCTGAGCCAACTTAAATTCACTGTTGTCTCTCTCAGCTCCCTAATGGATCCACCAAACAGTTCTCAGTGAAGGACTGCCTGACCAGCCTCTGCAGTGCCCTGAAGAGCATTTTAGCTCACACAAACCCCCGCAGCTGTGGGCAAGACACGTCCTCTCTGTATTTCAACAGTTCATCCAACACATTCATCCAGCAGCCAGATATCCATGACCTTAACCTCGCAGGAATTCTGCAAACAACTTGTGATGCATGTAATTGTCAGAGTAGTTTGCTCTGAAATTAAATGTCATGGAGCGATTTGTGTCTGAATCTGTCACAACTTCCATAGCCCCAATTATTTTGGACACACTGTGAACCAGCAGTGTAATGTGCAATCCCAAATGATGAATACCTCCAAGCCTGGTCATTACTCCAGAGAGTCTGGAAAGAAAGCTTGTTTTTTTGTTTTACATGGGTGTTCCACGTGCATGGCTGATGGGCAGCAGCATCCAGCACTGGGCTGATGCCACCTCACAACCCCCCACCCCAATGTGCCCAGATCCAGAATTCCTGTGGAATTTCCTCCAATTCCACACACCAAGCACAGGGCTTGACTGTGGGATGCCTGTGGCTGCATCTGTGATGAAAGCAAAACCTGGTGCTTTGTGCAACTTACAGAGCCCCAGGAGGAAAAATAAACGTATGCATAATCCTCCAGCATCAGTCAGCAGATAAAATACACTCCAGGAGCACTTACAGGTTTGTAAGCTAATGTATAAAAGATGAAACAATCAAAAACTCCAAGTGCTGTACATTTGGATCCATCTTTTTGTATTTAAACAGAAAAGCAGACCTCAGGCTTTAGGAGGTATCTTTGCAGTAAATGACAAAATATTGTAATCTATTATTTTAAATTTCTCTAACATTCAATTGAACTATTTCTTTTCCACCTAAGGACACTGCAGTGACACAATGCTGTGGTGGGACATATTCAATGGACAGAAGAGCATCTTACTCACCCCACATCCCACTCCCACCCTAAACCTTTGCTTTCTCCCTAAGACAGATACAATAAATCTTCCTTGTGTCTTGTCCACAGCAGGTTGAATTCAACATGCTGCTCAAAAATCCATCCAGTGATGCAGACAAGGAGGGGGAATTTCTGTTATTCCCCATTCCAAGCAGCACCTGTGGACAAGGCTGAAGCCACCTCCTGTGCAAGGTTTTCCCTCCCCAGAAAAGCAGCAACACTCATCTCTTTAAAAGGTCATTTAAAAATCCTGACAAAGCACAAGAAACTGTTTCAACTCTAAAACTGTTTCCAGTGATGTCATTCTCATGTAGACAAGGGACACTGCCACTAATTAGAGCATCATTGACCAGACAGCAGGGCTCCAGGTGCTGCTGAGGGGCAGCAGAGCATGGGACACAGCAGCAGTGCAGAGCTGGCTCCTGCCAGTGCTGTCAGAAGTGGAGGAAAATGAATTGAGGAGGAAACTTTGCCAGAGCACAAATTTACGTTTCTGTCAAAGAAGAGTGGCTTGCAGCTATTTTTGGTAACTGGTCTCCATCATATTAATTCAATGTCTGGTTTAAGTTGTCTCATTTGCAGCAAATCTGGCTGGTAAATATTAACCTTGAGCTTTGTTGAAATTCTCCTTGCAGACATTACTAGGGATTGGATAGAAAAGATGAAGCAGAAGGAGACAACTTTGAATGAAAATGTCAGGCAGACCCCCTGACACTATGGCTTCATTTACACAAAAGCCATTGCTACACACCACAAAACAAACTGCACAAAGGGGCTACAGCTCACACCTGACAAAGTTCATGGCAAAAAGACATCAAAGCTGAGAAGCCACGTGAAAACAAAACAGGGATGGGCAAGGGATCATCCACAGAGCACAGCACTGCCCACTTGCCTGCTGTGCATCTTCTGGGAATGGGTTTTATGGTCAGAGTAAGCACAAAGCAGCATCTGGCTAAAGAGATACATCAAGACAAGCAGGCTGAGTGCATTTTCAGTGGCAAACTCTCCTCTTCCTCGTGAGTGCATGTTAAACAGACTCTAAAGTTGTGCAGTTCCCCCCCCCCCAGAGATGGCTGCACTCCACCAAACACACCAAAACAATTCTTCAGAAGCATGCAAACTTGTCAGGAGTGCCTCTGAAGCAGTGGTGCAGGACAGGAGGATGGACATGGAAAGACTCAGCTTCCTGCAGCCAGAATTAGCAGAGTCATAAGTCCTACTGGGCTTTTTTTCACCTCTCCTAATTTCAGAGTGAGGACACAAACCTTCTCTTGGTACAGGAGGCTTTCAGTAGTTAAATCAGGGTTACAGGGACACCAGCTCTGCCACCAAGTTTAAACACCTTCACCAGTTCATCTCCTGCATCCTCCACTGTCACCAGCACCACAGTGCTGCTGCCACCACCGCCCCCAAGCACCACCCTGGTCCCCAGGCCACCCCACAGGCACCAGCAAAGCCCCCACCACCCCCAGTGCACCATCCACACATCTCAGGCCAACAAGAGCTGCAACAGAGACTGTGGCCAAGAAGTTTCATGGGCTCAGCCCTCTGAGCCCTCCACAGCCACTACCACAGGATCATGGTGGTGGAGCCAGGTGAGTTGTGCCATCACCTGACTGCTTTAACACCCCCAAACTCCCAAAGCATTCACCTGCCTCCAGCTCAAGGGCTTTTGTCTCCTCATTGAAGAATTTCCACAGCCCTGGCTGCTTTCATCAGAAATCTTTTAAAGCTATTCACTTAGTACTATGCTAATGCAGGGCTGCAAACCTGAAACTTTCAACCCTTAAAAACTGTTTTCTGATATTTGACCAGACATCAGACACTGCTCCACAGAGAATGACTAATGACCTGCTTTCTGTGAGAGGGGAGAGAAACTTAATTATGTCCATTAAATTACTCCAAATATTTTTCCTCAGAGAATATGAATTATTTAAACTCAACAGAGAAACCTGAAACATTAGCAAAAGCCTTCAGGGACTGTTATGTTAAAATCCCCACTCCAAACAGATGTGGAAAGCATGGCAGCTTGCCATGCAGCCACTGAAGCAATCAACAGCACTAAGATTTCAATTTGATAGCTTTAATAAGGTCTTTTTCAGGAGAAGCCACTGCCCAGAGCACTGGGAAGGGCATCCCACCACCTGGAGGATGGCAGCACCATCAGCACAGTGAAAAGCCTGGAGGTGCCCCTGAAGAGCAGATCTGATTCCACAGGAATCAAAGCTCACTCTCCTACTGCAGCACCTGCCTCCAGTGCAGGGGAATCTACCTGCCTGGGACTTAATTTAGCTGTTTTCCTCTCAGTTTTTGAGAGGAGGAGACAGGGAGAAAGGGAGACATCCAAGGTATCATCTGGACACCAGGCATGGGGAGCAGAGTGTCTTTTCAGATGTGTTTTAGTGAAGAACACATCCCCTTTGCCAGGTCCCAGCTGGCAAGAAGGTGCCCAGGGGTGGCATTAGCCCAACAACTCTCTCCATTCAGAGGATCACACACTCTGAGGAAGAGCATGACATCCAGCATCCCACACCTGGCACTCACCTGCCTTTGAAAGTGGTCACAGGGCCAGGTTTGTTAGTGGGATGCTTTGTTAAGGCAGAGGGTGCATCCATTTTTGCAGCTGTCCTTAAACATAACCTTGTGAGCAGTAAACTCACCAAATTATTAAACCGTGTCCAAAGCGTATCAATAGGGATATTAATGTTCTAGAGTAATTTTAACATTACAGATAAAGCTGTGGGAAATGCCTGACAGCATCCAGAGCTGCCACGTCTGCCCAACCAGCACCATGTCCTCTAACTGCCACCCTCCAAACAAATTGGGGAGCTGCCATCACCCAAAGAAACATATTGCTGACAAAAGACAATTCCATTTGTCCAAACTGTGCTCAGGCACCAGAGAGGTCTGGCAGCAGCATGGACTGACACAGACAAAACCTGCCAGGACACCTATGGCCACTTTTACCTCGGCATTCCCCGTCCTTCTCCTCAAAGCCAGGGCTGCACATGCACTTCCCTATGGGCACCAGCCACTCTCCCTCTGCACTGCAGTGCATCCGAGGGGGATTATCCACGTCCACTTCAGCATGGGCGACACAGGTGCCCTTAACTTCCACCAATGTCACAAAGGCCGTCTCTGCCACTGTGTCTGGGAACATGGCCAAGTTCTGCACGGTGCTGAGACACTTCTTGTAATAGACCCGCACGGAGACCAGCGCCACACAGGCACCCACGTCCTGGAAGCCCAGGTGGAAGCCCCTCTTGCTCAGGTGCCCAATCTCCCTCAGCTCAGTGTTCAGCTTCATCTTGCGCTCGCCCAGGTCTCCCTGTGTGAAGCTCTCATCGGCAGCAATGGTGTCGATCTTGGTGTGCTTGCTCTCACGGACACTGCGGCCCAGGTCGGAGTCAGACTCCACGTAGTACAAGTTGAAAGTCTCCTTGCAAGTGCTTGTCACTCCAGGGATGCTGTTGCAGTCCCGCAGGGTGAACTTCAGCTCGATGAAGATTCTCTGGCCGTCACGCCTGGCGATCCAGCCTGTCTGCAGCCAGTTGTTCTGGTTCGGCTCCATGACATTGCACACCTGGTACGTGCGGATGGGCTTGAAGGTTTCATCCACACCACTGATCTCCTCCCACTGGGGACAGAACACAAAGGGCTGTAACAGCTCAGGAGCTGCCCCAGCAGAGACAAACCAACCAGTAGGAATGGCACTACCACAAGCCTCCCCACCACAGGCCATTATGTCATAGCCCACCAAACCCACCAGCTGCAGTAACCCTGCTCCTGGACCTCCTAACACCTGAGCTCTCTGCAAAGGTGCAAATGTAAGACACAACCAGAAAGGCAGTGCTGACAGCAGGTATTGGAAAACAAAGCCTGATTCTGGACACATCATCTGCTGAGGAGCCAGAGCCTTCATCTCCCACACACTCCTCAGATTTTCTGTGCCTGGGAAGGTGCATCCACACAGTGCTACCACACAGTGTAATGCTGGATGAGGTCAGGCTACCCAGAGAAATCCAAGATGTCTAAGGAGGTGTGACACCAGTCACATCATCCCACAAGGACATCAAACACCTTTATGAACAGCAGCAGCTTCTCTGCCAGGAGTTTTAGCTGCAACAGGAGAAATCCTCCGACTGCAAGTGAAACAGTGTTTCCCCAAAGCTATCAGCAGAGATTCTGATCAATGAAATGATGATTCAACCCTCACAGCCTGAATGACAACCTGGCAGTCTCTCAAAGCAGTACTTTCTGGGAATAAATTTATGCAAAGCAGTCAAAACATACCCAGAACAGAGTTTCTTCTGCAAACAAACAACTGTGCCACACAGATGACTCCAGGAATATCCTCTTCCCTCTAAACACTTTATTTCCATTTGGGAAAATGAACCCAAAGCTGCAAGGAGCACAACTCCAAGCTTATAGGAAGTGGCTTTAGACCGACACCAGCAGCAAAGCCAGGGGCTGATGAAACAAACATTACATGACACAGCTCCCAGTGACTTCCTCAGCCACAGCTCTCGGGTCCTGAGGGCTAGACTGACCCTTGGTGCTCATGCTGCTGTGCAAACCACAACACAAAGCCTTAACTAGCCAGTGTTTATTGGCTTGTTTTAGTAGTGTAAAATCCATTTTGAGGAGGGACTCCACGCCAGCCGCAGCGCTCACAGAGCCAATGCCTCACTCCTCGCTCTGCTCCCAGGGGCTCCTGGCACTGATCGTGCCAAGCTCCCCACCGACCTTAAATGAAGAGGTCCCGTGGCTGCCAGTCCCCACCCCAGCTCTGTGGCAAGCAAAGCGCTCATACTGCAGGATTTCAAATGCTGCTGAGCACCAAGAGGCTGACAGAGCCTTTCACCCTCCCCAGTGATGCAGACACAGTCCCACCTCCGTGCTTACCCCGTTCGATGGGTGTGAGGTCCAGCCCAGCTCCGCCTGCGATTCCTTTGAGTCCAGCAACACAACTGCAGGGAAGACAGCATGTCAGGAAAACCACTAACACAGGAAATGCTGGTAAAACCCACCCAGTCCATGCATTGGGAAACTTAATGCCATGCTGTGCCAGGTCCCAGGGCGTGGGAGCAGCTCCCACCCCGGCTCCACCAGCCATGGCATCACCGTGTGAGCACCAAGCACCAGGAAGCTCTCACTGCACACCCAGAACAACCCCGCAGGTACCTGATCAACGCCCTAAGACTGTGCCATCCCAGGGACGACACCACAGACAACACCGCCACTGTACCATGCCCACAGCGTGCGGATGCCGGAACTGAAAGGTACCAGCAGCTGCTTTGAAAGAGGGATTTCCCTGGCAAACGACATCCTTTATGCACAGAACAGCCAATTCTATCTTTGACAGGAAGAGCTATTTCCCTCAGTTCATAGCTTCACGATCCTTCCACAACCAGCAAACAGCCACAGCCCTGGACCGGCAGGTTGAGCCTCGGGATCAAGGGGCGCGGCGGCGCATCCCCGGCGGGCACATCCCTGACCACCGGCAGCACCGGGATGCTCCGAGAGCCTCCGAGACCGGCGGCGTCCGTCCGTGGCAGCGCAACCTCCGCGATCACGGACCCAGGGCTCGAACCGTCTCCCTGTCACGGTACTGGCAGCGCGCTGCCTCTCGCCTCCGGTGATCGCGGGGACCGGGACACCTCGGGCTGACCCGGTCAGTCCACGAGGACCCCTCCGTCCTCTCCCGCTCCTCCGGCAGATCTCCGCGCCCCGGAGAGCGGCGGCACATCCGCCCCACAACCCGTCCGGCCAGCCCCGGAGCAACCTCACCGTGAGCCGAGCCGAACCGGCCGCTCCCGGTACCGCAACGCGCAGCCCGACCCGCCGCGGACAACCAGAGTCGGGGCCGATGCGGGGACACCGCGCGCCGAGGCAGCCGGGCACGGGGGACACGGCGGTGCCGGAGCACCGGGGACACGGCGCGGGCGAGGGCGCGGGAGCATCGGGAGGCGCCGAACACCGGGAGGTGCCGCCGCCCCGCCCGCTCACCCTGCTCGGCGGCGGCACGGGGCAGCAGCGGGAGCAACACTGGCAGCGGCGGCAGCAGCAGCGGCAGCAGCGGCAGCAGCACCGGCAGCGCCGTCTCCATGGCGCCGCGACTCCGCGCCCCGCGCCGCCGCCGCGCTCCCGCTCCGCGCCCCTCCCCGAGGGGGCGGGACCTCGGCCCGCGCAGCCAATGGGAGGCAGGGGCGGGACCAGAAAGGGGCGGGGCCAGGGGTGGGCGGGCACTCGGGAGCCGCCTGAGGGAGGCGGAGCGGGAGCCCCGGGCCGGCTCCTGAGGGAGCGCGCGGCCGTGCTGAGCTTCGGGTGCTGGGAGCGCTGCCCAGGGCACGGGCAGCACTCGGTGGTGCCATAATCAGCAGTGGTTTGGCACTCCCATGCCCAGATGATGTTTGCTGCTGATAGCGAGCAAGTGTTGGGTTAGAGCCTCGTTCCTGCAGCGCAGGGCCCGCAGCAGCGGGCAGGTCTTATCCCTGCCCTGGCCTGCAGCGATGCCCAGGAATATGCCGGTTTTGTCCTCTGTCCTGTTTTTCTAGGTTGAAATTTTATTCCCAGCTTCATGTCGAGGTCCTCCAAGCCCGGTAACTGCTGTGAAAGCAAAAATGCCCGGACAGAAACCGCAGGAAAAGGCAGCCGCAGGTAGGGTGAGTCCTGCCAGACCCACACCCGGGACAGTGCCGTGGCTGCGGGGGCTGCCTGGCCTGGGGGAGGAAATTCTTCAGTTCTTCAATTCTTGGCTCACCAAAGCCACCACGCCCACAGCCTCTTCCATCGGAGCAGGAACTCAACAAGGCTTGATTATTACTAATTGTTATAAACACATATTATGATACTGGCTTTTCACAAACATCAGGGTGAATACTATATGTGTAGTGTTGAAATAGATTTTAAGATATAGTTTTCTTCGAGAGTAACAGGCTAATAAAGTGCTTTTGTAATAAGTGAACTACCTGCTTAGTTAGGTAACACCCAGCAAAGACACCTGCTATTAATATACCAGTTACCAGTACCAACCATCTATAAAAATTAAAGACCGCAGCCCAAATTAAAACTAATAAGAAAAATAAATTAAAACCACATCCAAAAAACACACATACTCTAAAAAGGCAAACTCAAGAAGCAGCCATGTAAAACGGTTCTTAAAATATAGAAAATAGTTTGTAGAAAAGTTTGAAAATGTATGATGGATCTATGAATATGCAACAAGCTAATAAATTTAAAGAATGTCTCCAAAACAGCAAGTATGCTCTTAGCTAAATGCCAAGCACCCAGCCATTATAATCTTTTGCTTTATTATTTGTCTCTTATTGTCTTTTATTAAACTTTTTAAATTTTACCAAAAAAGTAAACCTCGTTTTTCACACTAATTGTTGCAGGTTCCTGCCAAGTTTAGTCAGGCTGAATGCCTGCAGGTTTTCCCCTGATGGTGGATACCCTGATACCAAAGCAAACATTCGTTCCTGTGGGATGTTCCTTTTGCTGTGATTATGTGTCAAATATAAAATATGCAGGTCTGAAGTAAAAATTGAGCCTCCATCTAGCACAGCCCATGCCAAAGCCCTGCTCACAGGAGTTGGTGCTCAGACCTCAGGCCAAGCCCAGCTTGGAGGCAGAGGATGTTTCCAGCTCTCCATTTCTCAGCTCTTTTGCAGACCTTTCATTACCTTTCCTCTCTGTTAACTTTACTGGTGAGGAAGTTCCCATCCATTTATCAATGTTCTTCCCATCTAGGAGAGCTCAGCATGGATCAGTGCTTTGTGTGCTGCTGCACCAGCACTGCAGCCCCTCCTGCTGTGCCCCTGCAGCCCAGGAGCTCCTGGTGAGACTGGAAGCAGCTATGCTGGCTGGGGGTACAAGTTCATACAATCAAAACCCTCCCTCCATCATGTTACAGAGCATAGGGAAGCAAAATACAGGGTTTATTAAAAACCTTTCTCAAGTGGAAACCAAAAGAAGTGACCTGTTATTACTGAAGATTTCTCAAGCCACCCAGGAAGAAAAAGTGATATTTAGTTGTCATTAAAGGCTCAGAACTGCATAACAATTTCATGCTATGTTAACTTCTAGGTTTTCTTTCGCATATAAATTTTTAAGGAGTAAAATAGAAAAGTAAAATAAAGGCACTTGACCTTTAATCACAGTTATTTGTGTGATCAGTCAAGTGTGGGAAAAAGCTAGTTTGTGCTTGAAAGATGCCCTTTAAAGTCAGATTGCTCTAATATGACACACAACTCTCACAGTGTAATATAGGGGATCTCGCTTGCCTGCCTCCAGGCACAGCAGCTTTTAGTATTCACACACTGGGTCTCGCTGCTGGGACAGTAGAAGGGATCAATGTCATGAAGCAAATCAATCCACACCCCTGGGACAGCTCCATTCACCACCAAGCTCCAGAGGCGTGTACACTTGCCTGTCACTGAGGAGCCAAGTAGGGAAGAGGATTTTGGAAGTTTATAGAGGGTTTGATGTTGGATATGTTTCACTAGAAGAAGGGTCTGTCATGTTAAAAGCACACAGTCTTTCCATTTATCTGAAATATTATTCCAAGCACTTATAAAGTCTTGGTATTAGAACAGCCAGAGGTATTTTAATTAAGATTTTAAGTATCATGCTTTGGGAAAATGATCCCATGAATTTTGTTTCAGAAACATCAGATGTCAAAGCCATTGCTGGTGTGAAGAAAACAGAGAAACAGAGCAGCGTTTAATGGACACTACTGGATTTCTTAACAAACCCAAAGCCACACCAGGGACAGGATGGGGTGGCACAGCCCACCAGCTCCTTGAGTGGCACAACAAAGGGCCAGTACCCGCAGGGGAAGGAAGAGGAATACCCAGGTTGTCTGGTCACCTCTGCTGCTCACAGCCAGCTCTGGGGCTGCTGCCCTTCCCCACTCCTGACTTCAGGCTGCAGAGACAAGAGCAAAGGGAAAGCAAAGACATGGGCTCAGCCAGGCTCCAGATTGTCAGGGGAACTTGTGCAAAGAGCAGGGCTAGCCCAGAAAATGTGTAATTGGCCAAGCTGAGCTATTACCTGCTGTAAGTGAAGACAGAAAGATAGTTTTGACACCATGGTGAAAATAACCCTCCTGGAAAAAAAAAATCAATACAAACATCACAGAAAGAGAATCAGAAACCAAGACCATCAATTCCTGAGATAAAGAGTTGAAAGTCTCAGTGGGAGGACAAGCCAGATCTGTACTGAAAAACAAAACTTTACTTCTTTTGCTGACAAATTACTTCTTATGCTAAAGGACAAAGGAGCCATGAGGATGCAGGCCTCAATGTACAGCTGAAAGAGCAATCCTTGGCAAAAGATGGAGCAGGCAGAAATCTCATGGAAGCTTTTGCACTTCTGCTTTCTCTTCCACACTTGTAAGGAGTTTTGTATAATGAAAAACAAAGGATTTCTACAATTTTGTGCTGTTTTTGTCATGTCACACAAACATGCTCCAAGACTTCTGTTGTTTCTGCTGTGACAAGGACAGAGGCAGAGCAGAGGAAGCAGCAGCAATACAACTCAAGTGTTCCTGGCGTTAAAGAATATCCCAGAGAGGAAAGTGGCTCAGACAATCTGGTCCCAACAGCACCTCACCACTCTGCCACCCCCAGCTGATCCCAGGACTCAGACACTGCTTCCCAGGGGCACAACACTCCATCACAGCCAGTGCTGGCCCATCCCTGCTCATCCCCTCCTGCTAACTGACAGAAATCACATGAAAGTTAATGTAAAGCTTCCCCATAAATCTCATGGTCAAAGCTGCACAGCCCAGCCTCAGGGCTACAAAGGGAAAACTATTCTACTTTCTGGGTTGTTTGTCTGCAAACACAAAGCAACCAGAGCTGTGCACTTGTTTTTAACAGCTCTGTCTTTCTGTCACATCTGTACTCTGCTTCATGATGCCTGCACTATAAATGTTTTGCAGCAATTCTTTAGCTTTTAAGGTAATCACATTAAAGACCCTTGACTGCATAAACACAGCTAATCTGGGTAAATGTCTTTAAGCATCTTTACATTTCTTGCTAATGGATTTCCAGGCAGCCCACAGAGATCCACGTTGTAGAAAATAATGTAAAATAGGGTGTCTAATTTTTTTTAAATGCCTCACATTCATCATATACTGAGAAAATCCAGAGCTCCAGGCAGCATTATATCATTACACTTATGTAAGTCATACCCCATTCTGTCACCATCAATATGAACCCCACCTTTGGCTGGGGCACAGATCCACTCTGTTAAGTTCCAACTCAACCAGAGACAAATTACCACATGCTATTAATTAGAACCAGACAGGAGGGGTCCAGGTGTCACAGTCTGGTGACAGAACCTGAAGTGCACACGGAGGCTCTGAGCTCTGAGCTCAGGAGTCGTGTGTGGGATCTGCTCCCCCTGGGAGCAGTGGGAAGGCTCGTGGAGGATGCAGGTCCTGTCCCTCAGAAATGCTTTGCTGCTGGTGCTGAGCACAGGGCAGGATGCCAGCACCTCACAGGCTTCTTCCCCCTCAGCCTGCCCCTCTGCTGTGCCTTCACTTGCTCTGCTTGAAAGGCGGAGGTGCAGAGTGAGAGCTCAGGTGGGTGAAAACCTCTGAGAACTGAGGGAGAAATGAGGATGTATCTCCAGTATAATGGTGCAAACAACCACTAATACAATTTTGATACCAATTACAGGAATTTGAACAAAGGAGTTGTCCTACCTTTCATTTGCTCTTCTTCTCCTCCTGGCTGTTTCATTAAACCACTTACAGAGATTTGCAGCAGTTCTGTTTGAAGTGCTGTCGTCAGGATTTTCATTTTCAGTCACATTAGAAATGGTGTTACTGCAGGCTGGTTATGTTTCATAAAGGAATCTGTAGCATGTGGCCATCCCTCATTGTCAGAGGCATTTTAGACAGGCTGATCCTGCTGGTCATGTGGCTTCTGAAGTGAGTGTCCAGGGTTCAGTGCCAGGGAATAAGCTCCAGAGTGGCCACAGCAAGGGCCAGTGCCTGCCCTTGTGCCAGGCTCCCTCCACAGTGTGAGCACTTCCCAGACCTCCCTCAGCAGCTCTGAGCTGCACTGCACTGAATCTGCAACCCAAACCTGGTTAATTTGAAGACTAAGTGTGTGCCAGTCTGGTTCACACTGCTCCTGAGGAGAGCATCCTGTGCACCCTAAAGGAGGACCCCAAAGTGCCAGTGCACCTTGGGCCTGGATTCCCCAGCTATGGTGTTTCTTCTATTTATTAAGAGCTTTTTCATGTTTATATCTTTGTGCTGATCACCATTTAAAATGCATTACCAAGATTTCTAACTTTCCTGGCCCCTCAATAACGTGGCAGTAAATGCCCCTTAACAACAACAAGGGCACTGACCTGCTGTGGATTTCCATGGAGCGATGCTGCTCTGGCTCTTACTCATCAGCCAAATCAGAAATGCAACTTGTATGACACACTGATGAGGAAAGACACTTCAGGACTCACTTGGTAACTCAATCACCACAAGACATTCACCAATTATCCCTCCCCTGTCACAGGGTGAGGGTGACGGGGAGGTCATGCAGAGTGAGTCTTTTTCATTTGTCCATGACAGAAGAGGGGAATACACTTTGCAAATTATAATTAGCAATTTAATCCAGCTGTGGCTAATTCATAGATGCATTTTGCACTCCAGGATTCAGCACTTGGGCAGACTCTAAATAAGGCACCAGCATGGTGTGTCCAGCTCCCTGAAAGCTCTCCAGTAATTACAGATTGCTCAGCAGAGAGCAGGACAGCTTTCCATGCCTGCAGGTGCCTCTGCTCCTCCTGCCACCCTGCCAGGGTGAGAGGCAGCCCTGGAGAGTGAGACAGAGACTGCCAGCTACACCATCCCCCAGGATACCTGCCACAAGGGTCCTGCCAGCCCTGTCCAAGGATGGAGAGAGGGATCCTCCCATCCCAGCCCTGCTCCCATCCAGTGGTGGAAGGGCACTGGGGAAAGGGCTGCAGCTCAGGGAAGGAATACATTCTGCTCCGTTCTAATGGGGCACTCCAGGCCCAGGAAGAAATTGGCATATAGGTTCACAAAAGCCCTGCTTAAATAAACAGAAAGGGAGGGCATGCTGGAGAGAGCATCCAATCTGCATCATAATTAGGGAAAAAATAACAAATGGAAGAAACAACCTGTTCCCATCTGCAGCTGCAGTTTGCTCCTGCTGTATTGAGCAGGCAGGCACCAAGCCTACCTTCTCTGGAAATGTATGGATGTCTCATGCAGTAAGAGTGGGAAAAGAGCCTCTTTTTATGTGTATTGCACAATCTGCTGTAATGAAGCAGCAGAGAGGATTTTGCCAACCAGACACTTACTGCTGTCTTGGGGGGCTCACTCCTGGAAGAGAGCCCATATGGGGACAGCAATTAGGCTCCAGATCTGGGGGCCACCCTGGTGGGGGCCTCTGCCCCATGCAGCAGTTCAGGTCACTGTCACATTTGGGTACCCAGAGCAGGAAGGTGCAGTTCTCAGTGCATGCATTTCAGACATTATTCAATCTCAGACTGACTAATTTATCCATAAAACTTCCTAATGAGTCTCATAGTGTAGGAATGAGAGAAAGCAGCATTGTTATCTGCAAACAGCAGCACCTGACAGCATGTTTAATCACAGGCTGTATAACGGTGACATGGGTGGAGAAGAGGATTAGACACTTCTCCAATTAGTCACACAGCAAAGGCACAAACACTGAGCCTGAGGGCCACTGAACCTAAAACAAAGAGCAACAAATATTGGAGCTGGGGAGTCCCAGTGGTGGGGAGGCACTTGGAGCCAGGGGCAGGCTGTGCTGGAGCCCTCCCCAGCATCCTGAGGGCAGCCAGCACCGCTGCAGAGCCAAAGCCACCATGAATACTGCAGGCTCTGTGCTGCCTCGAGATCTGCAGCCTGCCTGTGCTTAACAGGATTTTGCAATCCATAGCGAACATGCTAATGGGATAGAGAGGTAAAGAGTTCATCCTAGTCACTTTTCTCTGCTTCTTTTCTTTTTTTCTGAGCATCTCTCTCCTGGTTTTCTCTGGCTTATCTCTTTCTGAGGTCTGCAGATTAAAAGCATTAATACGAGCCAGAAGTTATTATGTGAATCCTACTTATCACAAAGTAAATGGGATCTATTGGGCTGCAACCCTGGAAGCCACGGCCACTGATTCACAGGGAGTGTTGTCAAGGCCATCAGGGTTTTCTTTCCCCAGCCCCCAAGTCGGGGGGATGTGGCTCACAGGACTGGGGGGAGCACAGGGAGAAGGGAGCACGGCTGCAGGAGCTGCTGCTGCTGTGCCACTGCATGGGAGGGGGCAGTGATGATGTGAAAAGTACATTGGTGGGGGCCAGAGGCTCTGCACAAACTGTGGGGAGGTGCTGGTTGTGCCAGGCACCACCAGGCAGGAGGGAACAGCTCTGGCAGCAACATAACAGAGACTACAGCATTGCTGCTGCCATCACCTCTGCCTCCACAGCAGGCAAGGTTTAGCATGTGCCCTCCCTTCTTCCCGATTCCAAATCTTGAGTTAAACCAGTAGCTGCTCCATGGTGAAGTCCAGGTGTTTTGATTTATCTCTGAGAGATCTCATTATCAACCACAGCAGCAGACACTGACCTTTCATGGCAGGGCCCCTTTGAATTTACTTTCTACCCCAAGGTAAAAGAGGAACCATGAGAAATCAATTTTCTTTCCTCCAAGACCCCCTACTTTTCAAGAACTTTCAAAGGGCAGACAAACCATAACTGGGGCATCTTCTACCTTTTAAAAGGTCCTTCATCATATTAGGTTTTGGTTAATCAGCCTCCTACTCTCCTGTCACTTTCACAGTGGAGAGCACTGGAGACCTCCCACCAGCCCCTCTCTGCAGAGGGAGAGGGAGAAAGAGGAAGAGAGGGACAGGGAAAAGGAGAAGGAGACAGAGACTTCCATGGCTGGGGGAGCCACAGCCACCTGTGGGGAAGGCTCAGCCCCTGTGCAACCCTGCCCTCCTGCTCCTGCTCCCTTTAGCAAGGAGATGAAGCATTGCTCCAGGTGCAGGGAGATGCTCCATTGCACTGGGTGCAGGGAGATGCAGCATTGCACTGGGTGCAGGACCCTCCTGGCCACTGCCAGTTGCCAATTCCTGCTCAGCTGGTGCCACTGGATGCCCTTTTGGCTGCCTGCAAGCTTTGAGACATTTCCTGGGGCTGCAAACCCCGAGGTTTCCTGACTTGCCCAACCAGTCACCAGGCCCTTGGCACAATCACCAGACTCACAGAGGAGTCTGTAGGACTGCCACTGTAGGAGACAAGGTGCTCGTCCCAGCCCAGGCCACAGTGGGCAGGTGTGGGGAACCAGGGAGCCCTGCAGGCTCTGAGTGGCAGCAGGCAGCCTCCTCTGCCTGCCAGATAACATACATAATTCAGGTGAAATATTCATTTAAGACTGTCTGAGCCATGGCAATAACCTAGACATTATGACAATACAGATCAATAAGCCCAGAAAGGATCCTTCACTGAAACATGCTGCAGTTGTTCAAACCAAGTCTTAATTGTGACAAGAATTGATTTCTCTTTTCTAATATCCCTGACTTTTAATTAAAAAGTAGTTAAGTAGACAATGCATTTCCAGGATCATTTAGAGGCAGGACAATATCAAGGAGCAAATACTTAAAATGAAAAAGTGGTGCCTTGTTAATACAATGGCACCAACCACAGCCTGGGGAGCTGCTCTGTGCAAAGTCGGAGATGCCCATGGCTGAGCAGGGCTCAGGGACACCAGGACCCCTAGGCCAGCAATCACTGCCAGTGCCCCATCCTGGCCTTAGCAAAGACATGGGCACGTCCCCATTTGTTCCCTCCTGCTCCCCAGGGTCCTCCAGCCATCTGCATTTCACACCCTCTTGCACACACGAGTGCATCTAATAGCTCTGATTATCCAGCAGACTCCAGCGCTTTGCTTTGCCCTTGCACACGGCACATGGCAGAGGCTGGCAGGGAGGGCAGGAGCAGGCAGGGAGGGCAGGAGCAGGCAGGAGGGGAGCACAGTTCTCACTGCACAAGGGGAGAGCAGTTGCTGCAGCTGCCCCAGGAGCTCAGTGGGGTGAGCACAGCCCCAGCACAGCCTTCCCCCTACTCTCCACGTGCTTCTTGGGATGATCCCAGGATGTGCCCATAGCACAAAAGGGGCTGGAAAGAGGGAACACTGAAGCCCCTGTGAAGGGAGGGGGTGAACTCCCCCAGCCTTTTTTATTTTATTTCCTGGCAGTGTCTTGGTGACAGCAGCACAGCACTGTGAGAGTGCAAGGAGCTAGCTGTAAAACCAGATATTTCTCAATCATCCTCCATTAGAGTAAAATGGGCCAAAACACCTTAACCTAATTGGAGGGACACCATTAACATCAGAGACTCCATTAAAAAAAAGAAATGGCCTTTTATCTACTAATCAAGAGCCATAAAGGAAAACACTTTGGAAGATGCCCATAAATGCTGATGAGAAGGAAGGGGCTGCACACCCCCTGCTCTGAGTTCCCCATGTACAGATCCTCTGTATCCATGAACCCACCTGCAGAGTCTTGCTAAAGGCCAGCAGTGGTGGAATTTGGAGCAGCAGCCCAAAGCAGAGAGAGGTCCAGGTTGAGAGATCTTGTCTCTGCATTGAAAGGGGCTGGAATAGCTTTTGGCCATTCTAACAGAACATGTCTAGTATTTACTCTGCTGGTGGGTACCTAAGTGGTCAGACACTGCAGCAAATCCTGTTTCCCTGGGTCTGATTAGATTAGAGAGCAGCATTGCTGGAGTGCTTGCTGATATTGCCAGGAAAGGAGAGCAAAGACTGAAGAAGATTCTCAGAAACATCCCTACCCATTATTCCCCCCCCAGCCCTTGTTCACGCCAGTCAGAGATGCAGAAACATCACCCTTGCAAACACAGCCCATTTATTTATATCCTTTGACTCATCAAATCAAATTCAAACCACAAACAGTGAGAAATGGTATCCTGGCTCTTCGAACCCCTCAGCTGCCACAAAATGCTGCATCCCTGCCAAAAGCCACCATCTGCCTATCCCTAAAATCTCTTTCCTAGAAAGGGTAAATCCAGCAACCAAGAACTGAATGGCCCCAGAGGGAAGGACTGGCTGGCTGGCAGTCACTGGTCTGAAGGAGGAGTGGGATAGCCCAGACAAATTCCCTGAAGAATTTGTGGGGCTATAATACCTTTTCATGCTGTCAAGCTTTTAATTAATCCAAATTTTGATTAATTAAATTGTTTTAGGCAAGAGCCTAAGCTCTTGCCTAAAACAACAGCACACGATCTCCTGCCTTTGTTGTCTATTTCGACAGGATTAAAGAGAAATAGCTCGACTAATTCTTCCAATATCCTTCAGCAAACATCAGCTTGGACTAAAGAGGACTCAGGAAGCCACTGTTAGTAATTCTGGAGAAGCTCTTCCCTTGCAGATGGCTGGGGACCCTTGGTGGCACCCTGGCTTTGAGATACTCACCACAGGAGCAGCTGCCAGCCAGCACCATACTCAGGTACTTAAGCAGCCTCTCTTTTTAACAGGGGGTTTTCATCCCTGTTCAAACCCTTTGCAGAGGAGCTTCATGGAGCACACACATGGAGGGGCTGATGTACAATTTGTAACTCTCCTTGCTCAGACAGGAATTAGCATTCTGGCTTTGAAGGGGAGGAGGCAGGACTGGGAGCTGGCAGGACCTGTCCCCACCACCAGAGCTGGAGGGTCTCTCCTGCCACAACCCCTCCCAGCACCTCTCCCAACCATGGCCGTGCCAGGACAGGAGCGAGCCCTCATGACAGCAAGCCCAGAGGCCCTTGAGCTGCCCGTGGCTGCCATCCTCACCCAGCCCTTCCTCACTCTCAGCTCAGCTCACAAAATTGTGCTTTGGCCCACAGCTTGTCTCACCTCTGCCTACAGCGAGTGCAGTTTGGATCCTGCCCTCTCAGTGCTGGCCTGCCCAGATCACCTGCTGAGGAACATGTGGGACATCTTATCCCACTTTCCATTTACTGCTGGGTTTTGGAGCTGTTCATAATCCAGCCAGCTCAAGTGTTGAAGCATCACAGTGACCTTTCCCAGACAAGCCAAAATTTTCCAGCCAGACAGCTCTGGGTTTGTGTCAAGTTCCAGTTTCCCAGCCAGCAAGTCCCAGTGCCTGCCAGAACGTTCACATCCAGTGACTGAGCTCACATCAGCTGTCAGGCCATTGCTGCAGTGCCAGGATGGCTGTGGTCAGTGCTGACAGCTCTCCAGGGCTACCCCACACCTGAAGGAAGGTTTAATTCACCAGATATACCCAGAAGGGAGTGGCAGTCAGTCTGGGATGGTTTCCCATCCATTCCCATCTGATAGGAAGGCATGAGGAGCATTGTCTCTGTTTTCACTGGCCACAAACTTAACTAACATGGGCCACATGGAGCCCTACAGCACCATGGCTGGGGCTGAGGAAGCAGCCTGGCCCCTGCACTCACTCTGGGGCTGTGCTTTGTGTTTGGTTTCCTCCTGTAACTCTGTTCCTGACCTCACAGCTGTTAACTCTCAGAATCTGACCTTAAACCTTGCTAAATTAATTTCTCCTCTGTGTTACTGTAAGGGCTGTGCAATGCCAGGAATGATGCTCAATCAAGGCGTGCTGGAGAAGCACAGGGTCTCAGCAGGGCACAGCAGCACAGACCACACCACACCAATAACATTTCTGCCTCCCTGCAGAGCCGAGCAATGGCAGAAACTTCAAGGAGTTCTGCTGGGCTGGGAAGCAGCAAGGTGCACAGCTGGAGCCCAGATGTGCAGAGGCCACAGGGAGGAGCTGGGCAGAGCTGCACCAGTGCATCCACAGGCCATGGCTGGGCCAAGGTGGGCAGGGCAGGCATGGGCTGGGAGCTGGCTGCCATGACCAGCAGCCTCATGGGGCATGTTCTCTGGCCCTGGCACAGAGGGCATGGGCACATCACAGCACTGCTGATGTCACTGCAGGGAATCAGGAGCCTTCAGGTGCCACAGAGACTTCAGAGAGCAGTGGAGTAATTGAGTATTGACTGAGATGTCCCGGGTGAGCCCTGGATGCACATTACATCCTGCTTAACTCAATAATTACCATTTATATTATCCCTTCCCACACTCTGTTAAGCTAAAAGGTCTGTAATTAGCTACTTGGTTTAAGTGGAAAGTGTTAATTAATTCATATTATGAAGTACAACTGCTTCTTAAAGATAACATTGCACGTTCTATCCCTCTGTAATGCTTTAACCAAAATACAAGCTTGTCCCAGTGACTGAGCAAAGGTCCTACAAATCAGACACTGGGATGCAAAACTTCCATGGCAAAGCCCAAAGGAAACAACAAATGGACAAACTGTCCAGTACAACCCCTCTCAGAGCTGTTCCTCCTGAGCCCCAGGAGGACATGCCAGGCTGCATGCCTGCATCTTCCCCAGTCCACTGGTAGCACCATAAATGCATTTAACTGTTGATTTATCTTGAACTTAGTTGTTAGAAGAGTTTTAGCTTGGGACCTGATGCATTTATGGCAAAGTGTCAGCACAGCACGTCAGCCAAGGGTGATTTCAGACCAGGCAAGTTCTCTCACCATATCATGACAACTCTGAGACACTCACACAAATGCAAAATCCCTAAAACTTCCCCAAATAGACATCAACCATACAGACACCTAGAGAAAAACCTTGCAAAAGGCACAATAAATTACTGAACTTTTGGCATTAGGCTGAATTAAAATGATAAACTAAAGTTTTTGCTTGCCAAAAGCTGTTTTCATGCTGCTGCAGCAGCAGATGGTTTTTCCTGGAGGTGAAGGATTTTGAAGATTTGCCAGTGCAGAGAGAACCAGAGGCTTAACATATGTATTGTAAGATGTAAGAGGAGAGTACCTGGAGGTGCAGTAGGAGGGTGGACTGACCCAGTTACCTGCTTATTGGGGTCCCTTCATAATTCCTCAGGAAGGAACCCCAGTAGCCACAGCCTTCCCTTCATTCACATCAGCAGCCTGTTCTGGCTCTGTTTTATGAGTCATTAAATCCTAAAAGTAGAAAACTGCCTGATGGGCTTTGGACAAGAATATTTACTGTATCACAGACAATAATACAAAGTAAATTTCCAACTCTAAACCAGAGTTTGAATGCTGATGTATCTTTAATAATGATAAATGAAGAATTTATGGATGCAGCAAAAGTTCACATGAGAATTTTGATTCATGATCACACAGAGCTCAGGTGGAGCCATCAAGCCCAGATCCAGCATTTGTCCCAGATTTGGGCACCATCACATCCCTCACCTGCACCCCAGTGATGGCCAGCTCCCCTTTCCCTGCTGTGCTCTGGGGCTGCAGAATGATCACCCAGGGCCTGATCCCCTTCCCTGGCAGCCCCAGGAAGCTGCACCATGGGAAGCATTGAGCTGTGTGTCATGAGCCAGGCTGTGACAGCTCCCCAGCCAGCCAGAGAAATGCTAATTGCAAAGCAAGTAATTAGAGGCTATAAAATATGACCAGTACAATTACACTGAGGATTTTTTCCTCTGTCTGTCCAGAATCTTGGCACAGAACAGTCTTATAATTAGGTGACAAAACTGACAGGCAGCTCCAGTGAAACAGCCTGTCCTCACCCTCTGCAGAGGCTCCCCAAGTGTTCTGCACCAATAATTACTAATCAAGTTATTTCCCTCAAGATTAAAAAAGCATTCCACAGGTAATTTGCCCATAATAACACAGGCCTGGTGCTGGCAAAGAGCCCCGTGTCTGCAGAGCCCAGCAGGTCTGGGATGGCTCCAGTGACAGCATCACAGCCCCTTCCTGAGGGACACCCACCCTAACCTGGGACCCCCTTTGTGTCCCCATGGGCTCTGAACTGCTGCTTATTTCCCCAAAATTGCCACACAGGGGCACTCAGTGCATCCCACTGCCACCAGGACCTCCAACATGTCACAACAGGTGTCGTGAGGGACTGTGATCACTTAGAGAATCACCAGCAAAGGTGATCCCAACACAGCCAGGATCCCAACACAGTGGGCAATGGATGGGACTGAAGGAAGAAGCAGAGATCCCGAAATGTTCTGATCTCTCCAGACTGTCAGTGGGCACAAGGATAAACAATCTGGGGAAGAAAAAGGGACACAAGGGCAGCAGGGTGTCTGAGCCACATCTCTGGAACTCCAGCCTGCTGCCCCACACCAGACTCACCTGGTGCTCACCTGTATGGGGACACATCCTCCTCAACACTGCTTCATCCCAGGTGTTGCTGCTGGTGTGCTCAGTGGCACTGTGATGATGCCATCCAGCTGCATTTTCTAAAACTGTTTGGAAAAAAGCCCACAAGCCTGTAATTTGTCATTACCATACCGACCTGGAGAACAGCTGAACAAACCACTAATATCGAACAAACAACCAAACAAAACCTATAATGGCTCCTGTCAGGCAGAGACCAACGCTGATGGATGACCTGTAGCAGCACTGGAGAATAATTTGTGAATTGCCATTGATTTCCAAAATCAAAACATAAATTTTGCTTCACAGTTGAAGTATCATGGGAAGTTTTGTTTTTAGTAGGTGTTTTGTCTCCTTGTGATTTTTGGAGGGGAAATAACATTTACTCCAGCCAAACCCACAGAGTCCTTGTGACACAAACTTGCTGGTTAAACTCAGGCACCTGCTCCTGGGTCTGGCTTGGATCATTGCAGGGATCTCAGAATTCTCTTCAATGCTGATGTGGCTCCCAAGTCAACCCCATGAGCACCACTGGCCACTCACACCAGCGTGGCAGGAGGAGTCCCAGCCCCCCCTGCATTTCAGTGCAGAGCATCCTGCTGCCAGGGGGGACAGTGCAAGACTGCCTGTCCAAGGAGAAGCACTGAAACTTGTAATTTGGACCAGCTAGGTGCCCACTGATGTTTTTGAAGGGCCCAACACCCCCTCTTCCACCACAGCTCCACCTACAGCTTCACCCCAACAACTTCTGTCTGTGACCAACAAACTCCACAGCTCCCACCCCACCACCTTCCAACTTGGCTCCACTTTTGGGCAGGAGTTCAGCACATGACTGTCAAAGCCAAATCCCCAGCAGTCACCTTGAGCTGCTCCATCTCTTTACCAGAACTTTTGCAGTGCTGCACACCCTGTGAGTGCTCTGTTCTTCTGCCACTGCCATTAACAGCATTGGTCCTGCTGCTACAACAGGATTGAACCTGCAATCTGCAACCTTGAGAAACCACCTCCCTCTGTCCCAGCACACAGAGCCACCTGAGCAGCCCAGCAGCAGCAAACACGGGCAGGACCTGCCACTGATCCATGCTCTGCTTCCAGCAGCTCCATGTCTGTGTTCTCCTGCATCCTTTTGTCATCATCTAACCCATGACAAACCCATTATGATAGTAAAGATCAGCATCATTGTGATCCCAGGCAGACGCCCAGGACTGGCCCAGAGGAGCAGCAGTGTTTTGCACAAGGCAGTAACAAATTACTGAATGTCACCCATGATTTATCACTGCCTTGGTTTCCAGACAGTGATGCTGTTTCCCCCAGGGAAGCAGCCTTGTGGGTGCCAGCACATCTGCTCTGATTGAGCCTCTAACAGGGATGGTTTTGCTTATTTTATTGGATTGGAAGCATCCCCAATAAGCATCTTGTCTCCTTGTCTGAGTGATGCCTTTGCCATATGACACTGAATTTACATCCCATCCACTGCATACAACTGCTCTGACAGCTGGAAAAGCACCATATGGGGTGGGGACACACTCCAGGTACTCAGTCCCAGCAGGGACGAGTCTTTGCCATGCTTATGAATATGCCAGAAACATCTGCAGGTGACAGGCCCTGCCAGAGATGAGGCTATGCAGCACTGTGCCGTGCTTTCATCTTCAAAGATGCTTTAAGATGCAAAGAAATTAGCAACAGCTTCTTCTGGACAGGGTTTTTGGCTGCATGGGGGTCTGAGACCCTGCAGAGAGACTGCTGGAGCCTGTCTGCAAGCTTGAGCTGCTCTGATGAGGAGCAGATAGAGAGGAGAGACCCCAGGGGGCACAGCTGCCTTGGGCACGGGTTCTTGGGGCTGCCACTGCAGCTGCCAGGGGTGACAGCTGAAGTGGGGCTTGTGCCAGTGCAGTTCTGCTACTGAGACCTCACCTCACCACACAGAGATGAGGACAGACTCCTCTGAGCCAGCCCTCCCTCTGTCAGCACCCCCAAAATGGGCTGGGGTGCACCAGCAGGGGCAGGGCCACTGTCACCCAGGGTTTGAAACACATAGCAAACAGCCTTCCACTCCCTGGCATGACACCTCCAGCTGCTGAGCCAGGAGCCACGTCCCTTAGTCCCTGCAGCCACCTGCCTGTGCCCCTGGTCCTGCTGGGACAGCAGCCTGGCCTCACCACCAGCACCTGGCTTGTCCTTGCCACTGCCTGGTAATGGGGATTGTGGCTCCAGATATCCCTTTCCTCTCATCAGGGGCTGCTGGATTTAATTCCCTGCACTTTGGTGTAAAGTGAGGGTCCCATCCAGAAAGCAATTTGTGTTTCTCAGAGCAGGCAGTCAGAACATTTTCCATTAAAATGTAAATTTAGCTGTGTTTTCTGGCATCTCTTTTCCTTCCTTAAGTTAAGAAGAATATGAACTTGCATTATTTTTTCCATCAATGGTATCTTCCCCTCCTCTTTGTTTTAAAGGAAAAATCTGCCTGATATACACCTTTAGCAAATTAAATTTGAATTGAGTCTGACAGCACAACAGGGACCCAGATTACAGGGAGATGTCCTGCCCTAATTGGAGTCATTGCCAAAAAGTTATTTGCAGAGCATTAACCATGGAGGGTACAAATAGAGCAGGCAGGGTCTCTGCACCCAATGCTCATCTCACCAGTATTCCTACCTAGCTGCAGGACCAGCCTGCTCCTAACACCAGCAGCACCTTGATGGTGTCTCTCAGGAACATCCTGGATGCTGAGTTTGATTTTTCTGCAGTCCCAGCACCACAGAGCCCCACTGGCTGCTCCCTCTGCCAGCCCTGGGGCTCCCAGGTGTGGTGGTTCCTGCCCTACCAGCAGTCCCTGTCCCACCTCCATCCCTACTCCACCATGGACCCCTGTCCCACCTCCATCCCACTCATCTCCCCACAGCTGCAGCCAGGGGGAATGGATGTCTGGTAACCAGCAGAGGATTTTGGCCAAACATGCTCAAAATAATGAAACCAACTGTCCCACTCACTGCAGGTTTTAAAAGATGATGTTTCATGATTAAAACCCCAAATCCCTGTGAAGTCACCGTTTCTTTTTGTTTTCAGACACCCGGAGGAAGGGAAGGGCTCTCTCCACACCCGGGGAAGCCTGTCAGCATTTGAAGGGTGTTCAGAGGATACAACTATACACCAAGGAGAAAATCCTGAAAATTCCCCTCTGCCCACATTGGGCAGGTAACTGCCACAAGCTTGAGGGCTCCTCATTCCCCAGAAACCTCATCCAATCAAGCTGTGACTGATGAAAACTTGCACCTGACAGAACAGAGCCAGGCCACTCCCTGTGGGCAGAGTTAATGGAGAGCATCACCCCCGACCCCGGGGAGAGTGGGCTCATCAATAAAAATGAATTCTTTCATTGCAAGGGGGATCTGATCCAGTGCTTTCCCTGTCCTGGGCCCTGACCCAGGGCCACACGTGGCTTTCCTACAGGATCACCCCTGGAACCCAGCACACCTTGGACTGCAATGGAATGCTCTGTCCCACAGCAGCAAGTGAATCAGCAGTCTCAGCCAGCATTAATTATGCAGAGAATCATTTGCTGGTTAGGAAAAAAAAAAGTTCTAATTTAATCAAAATTAAATTAATAGTTAATTTAACAATTCCACAGTGAAAAGCCCTTGACCTCTGGACTTCTCCTCCCTGCATGCAGGGACTGTTCATGGCTCCTGCAGTGGTGACATTCCATGGCACCCCAGCACTTCCCCACCCCAGAGCCCCCTCCCCAGGGACTCCCTGCAGCCATCCCCAAGGTGTCAAGACCAGGGTGGGTAAACCACAGCAGTTCTGAAAAAGGGAAAAAATGGAGAAGAGGTGGATGAACACAGACCACGATACCTTAAGCCCCTGGAAAATTCCAGTACATATTAATATTTTTTTAAGGAACTGGAAAATAGGAAGAAGAGCAGCCAGGCAGAACATCCTCCAGAAGAGGAGCTGAGAGCAAATCTGACAAATGTACCTGGGGTGACCTGGAAGAGGGAATGCTGTCTGAGGAAACAGACTCTCCAGATGACCTCAAGGTTCCTTGTGTCTATATCATCTACACTTCTACAGACTAATTCCTTAAATCAGTATCCTGTGAAAAACCCTCACTCTGAGCTCTCAGCATCTGGCAGGGCAGGCTGGGCTTCATCTGGAAGCATCTCCCCAAGCAGTGGACTGTCTCCTAGTCAAGGCATTAAAACAAAATAAATCAGAAGATTAACATAAATTATCTGAAAGACTTAATCAGCTGCAAATTGCAATTTTGTGTTTCCAGCTTAATTAGCCTAAGTCTGGTTTTCACTGTATTGGGAAGAAGGAGGGCAGTAGCAGCATCACAGATCCCTGGTCGCAGTGATAGAGGAAAGCTTCTCCCTGCTTAGGGCTCTTGGATGCCTCAGACAGCAGCATTGCCAACAACTCCAGCAGGGCTGGAAAGGGTCAGGCACCAAGCAGCTTCAGCTCCAATTCCAGCCCTGGTCCAGGCTGCCTGGCCTTGTGTTGCTCATTTGAGTTACTGCTCCATGAATTTGAACTGGCTCTGCTAGTGAGGTTCTACAGATGCATTTTTGTTTGCAGGGCAAGTGCTAATTAAAATGCAAACCATGTATCTCCTGCTCTGAGTGCTCACACCAATGTGATTTCCACAAGGGCTACCCTGGTCTGTGAGTAGTTTGTGAAGGTGTTTATAGTCCCACATTTCCAGAGGTACCTCCCCCCTGCAGCAGAAGCTGTGTCTGTTCCCCATTCTGGCTGGGCTGGGGGTGTATGCTCACCTTGTCCCAGCAGACAGGTCACTGTCCTGGGGACACTGCAGGTCCCACCATGCTCACAGCACACACAGAGCTCTGCAGCCACTGAGTGTAGCAGCAGGATCCTGGTTAGGGAAGCACCAAGGACACCTGAACAAGCAACAAATCCTGGGTTTGCTCCATGCTGGTACATTCCAGAGGTGCTGACAGTGCCCTGATGCTGATACACAGACTTGTCACCTCATGCTGACAGCGCAGTGCCCCACAGCCAGCCAGAAGCCAGAGGAAAGAGGGAATTTATAGTGCCTGCAGTTTCTGCAAGGGAAGGACAGCCCTTTCACCCATGCCTGATGCACAGCTCATCCTCTTGATGCTGGTGGTACAAATAAAGCTGTCACTTGCAGGGACACTGAATGCTGGCAGCAGGGGAAGAGCCATGAGCAGAGGCACCAGTTGAGATGGTGACACTTTCCTCCAATTTTCTGCCCACCTCAGCTGTTTGCAAATGCCACTCCAGGCTGTGGGCACCCCAGAGCAGACATCACAGCCAGTCCCATTCAGGCAAGGCAGCTCCTCCTTAGGGCTGTGCCTCACCTGGGGGAGCATCACTGCCCACACAGCTGTAGGAAAGGAGCCCTCTGGCTGTGAGGGCGCCAGCTCCACCTGCACGTTTCAGAGTCAAGGAGAGGAGGAGGACCTGCTGCAGCAGAGCCCCCACAGCCAGGGAAGCAGCTCCTGGAGGCCCCTCAGTTGCATGGCTCAGTGACCTCGACTCAGCTGCTCCCTTGGTGCAGGGCAGAGCCACCAGCACAGAGGGCAGGGATACAGCTGCACACAGTTATCCATGGTGCAAGATTAGCTTGTCTGAGCAGGGAGATACATCACTGGGAAAATAGGAAACGTTTGGAAAGTGGATGGCGGGTGTGAGTGATGGATGGACCACTGGAGGAATCCAGCAAGGATCAATGAATAGCTGATGAGCTGAGGAAAGAGGCTGAGCATGGGTTGGTCATTGTGCAAATCCAGCAAGGAAATTGCTCACTGTGGTGGGAGGTTACAGCAAGCTCCCAAACAGCCCTTACACCCCCACAGGTGTGAGGGCACCAGGGCAGCAGTTCTGGCTCTGCTCTGAGCTGGGAGATGTGGAAAGTCACCTGCCCAGATCCACTGACCAACAGGTCCCACAGGGGGACCACCAGGGCCCCACTCTGCCCCCTGTACTCCAACAGACCCTCTGCTCAGAGCAGTGCCCGCCAGCACTGTGGGGACAGGAAGGACAAGGGGTCCTGTGCAGGCAAAAGGACACGATCCCTCTGATTGCCCTCAGCCCCTTCATCCTCCAGCATACCTGACTGGGAAAGGCAAGGTAAGAGCAGAAATCACACATCCTCTCTGCAAATGCCAGTAACTGGGCTCAGCCTGGTGCTTTGGAAATTTTAGAGCAGAAACTCCAGTCAGGCAATGATGACTCTGGGGTCAGCTGTGTCTGCAGTGCAATCCATTAGCAGTGCCTGAGATAGCTGCTTGTGAGCAGCACAACAGAAAACTCCTCCATGGCCCTCAAGATGTTGGGGAAAACCATTCCAGAGCAGGCTGTGCAAGGGCTGGGTGCAGGCAGGGGAGTGGCCCTGGCACTCCACACAGGTCCCACGGGCAGTGCCAGGGACCTCAGAGGAGCTGTTCTGCCTAGGGACAGGATCCTGGCTCCACACCCCACAGCACCCCTTCCTTGCCTTCCATGACTTCACTTTTCAGTCAGTGATCAATACCAGTGGACACTTTCATCCATTCCCTGTTCACTTCAGCTTAGCGCTGTTTCAGAGTAAAAATCAAGAGAGAATTCTACATTTAAACAAAGGAAGATCATCACACCAAGAGCTTATTTCATTCTCTGCATTAGAAGGAAGCAGGTTGTTCTGAGCAGCTCTAGCCTGGGTTATCTGAATACTGTGAATTTTCAGAAGCACTGACAGTTTCATCTCAGTAGGAGATTCTGATCACATCTAGAACAGAGAAAAGCAGCCAGAGAACAGTACAGCTCTAACACCCTCAAAGCTCCAAGCCCCTCCATGTCTGCTTTCCTTCCAGTGTAGATGGGATGGACACTCAGAAGTGTGGGTGGGGCATACAGGGCCTTCCCCACACCATCCTGACAACAGTTTAACTTTCATAATCACTGTATTCACAAAGCCTGATCAGGATAACAGAACAGAGATTTGGGAACAGTTCAGCAGCACAAAGAGGTCAGAAAGGGTTTTCTTTCTTTTTAATCTTTTTTAAAATTTACCATGACATAACCCATCGACCTTATTAAACAAGGCCATGATCACCCACTCCTGAGTGCACAGGCACATAGTGCCCAGCTCCATCAGCTCCCAGTCCCAAGGGTTAGGAAGATTCTGGTACCAAGCCATACTTCTTCTTCAGGATTTCAACTGTGGGTGCCAGTGCACTGCAGGGAGAAACAGAACCATCAGAACAAAGAGTTTGGAGCATTAAAACTGCATTTTCTGGGGAAGAGCAATCAGCAAGACACAGGATTGCACTTAGAGCCAAGGAGAGCATGAACTCCAGAAACTCCAGCTTCACACAGAAGCTGTGAGAAAGGGGAATTTCAGAGCTCCTGAGGATTTCTGTGTGTGCTCATAATTAGGTTAACATTAATGGGAAGGTGGAACTGCTGTGGGAAGCAAAGCAAAGCAAACAAAACAAAGCAGAACAAAACAAAGCAAAGTAATGCATGACCCACCCCTATCCAAAAGCTTTGTTTCGTTTAAAGCAAAGGAA
>VXBI01012888.1:762440-791686 GCA_013397375.1 Toxostoma redivivum
GGGCCCTGAGGAGCCCCGGGACCGGGGAGCGGTCCCGCCGAAGGGACCGAGGGCTTCGGGGCTCCAGGAACGGCCGGGCGGTGCCGGGGGAACTCCAGGGATCGGTGACGGCGGCACGGCCGGGCTCCCCCGCCCTGGCCTTGGAGCTCGCTCGGTCTCGCTGCTCGCGCCTTATCGCATTAAATTTACACTTCACAATAAAGCGAGGCGGGCTTGCTCTGTATCTCTCCGCGCCCCCGTGTGCTCCTGAGGAGGAGCACTCCCAAGGCTGGTTCTTCCCTGGCTGCTCTGGGGTCGGGACCAGCCCGAGCGGACACTGGCGAGGCTGCAGAGGCACAAAAACCTTCCTGTGCTTTTCTGTGACCCCGGCCCAGAGCCGTGACCTGAGCAGGAACCAGCTACGGAACCAGGATGGAGCTCTGCGATGGGAGATTCCCCAGTTCTGGGTTTCCACTCCCACCCCACACCTCAGGGCACCAGAGCGGCCAAGCTGGGCAGAGCTGGGAGAAGGAGGAGGGTGAAAAGGCAAACGCTGCCTTTCAGGGATGGAATTCCTCTTCCTAAGGGGACAGGGCAGGACGCTCACACTCCTCTCCCACAGAATATTCTCAGGAAAAACTATTATAACACAATGTTTAAATAAGCATTTAATTAGGATTCCATTAGTATTAATATTGCTTTCAATTCCAAAAAGGTTAATTTCCACTTCTTTGCAGATATTTCAAAGTACAATATTAACTTCATACAAAATGAGCAATTAAGCAAACACCATTATTTCACATTCTTCAAAAAATACAAATTCATATTTACTCTTTTGGGTTTTGGAGATGCTCTTCCTTTGGAAGTACTGTACCTGTAACTAACATCTTCACATTGCTCAATGTAAGCACATTTGTTCCCATGTTTCAGAGTTAAATAAATTCCTTTATTACCATACACACATTCTTGAGAAACTGGGGTTTAGTTCAGCTGTCTCCAAGGCCCCAGGCAGTGCAGCCCCCCAGCCCCAACAGCTCAGCTGGAGCTGGAGCTGCCCCCGGTGTGGAGCCAGGCTGGGGTTTGGGCTGGGTGAGGCAAAACAGAGCAGAGTCAGCCCAAGCAGTGGGAGGACAAGAGAGTCACAAACCAGGAACACCAGCGACTGCAACTACAGCACTGCAAACACACCCTCGAGTCTGCTGGAAAAGGTCATGTGAAAAAAATCTTTTTTTTTTAAGAAAAAGTAGAAACTGCATTTATTTGAGAAAGTGTACACTGCATAATGAACCAAATTTTGGCCAGCTTGCACACCACTGCAGCATGGTGTGGGGTTTCACCTAGTTCCAAAAACACACACTTAGACTATGTACACTACTACATAAATATCCAGTTTAATTTGCATTTCTCAGTGCAGACACAGAATCCAACTTCTAGAACATGTGATAGATATCAAGACAAGACACAAAAAAGTTCAGCCCTGTCCATGAGAATCAACTACAGGTAACATTTATAAAAACTTGACATTGCTTCCAAAATATGTTACGGAAAAAATAGTATACAATTAAAAACTCTGCAGTCAGAAATTTATAGGGTTTATTAAAGACATGCTCTTGTTTTTTGCCTTACAGTCGAAACTGACTCCAACAGTTCTGCCCAGCTAGCTCAGGTAACTCCTGCCTAGAACTTTTCCCCCACAGATCTCCAATCGTTTGGCAGAGACACCCCCCTGTCCTCGTTCTCTGGGGAGGATCCGAGGCAGTGCCAGGTTCTGTGCCTTGCCCGGTGTCTCCCGGCCAGAACGTGACACCAGAGCTCTGCTCTGCCCCACTGAGCCAGCTGCCTCACCTCAGGAACCACCCAGCAACAGCTGCTCATCTCCAATCTCCTCCAAGGACAGCTAGCCTGGGCTCAGCTCCCCCCGCAGCTCCAGCTCTGAACCCAGTTTATCCTGGAGTAGGAGTGCTGTAAACAGTTCACAGCGTTGATGCAGATCAAGGACAATGTTGTGGATGGCTATGGCCATACCACCCCCAAGAAATAAGGCAGTAACAGGACATCAGAAACCATCTTGGAGACAAATTTCAAAGGTGCAACATGCCTGTTTGAAAGCAGCTTGTCACTTGTGTTCCCACGTGGGTGCCAGAACGAGGACAGGGGAAGAAGGACACACATCAAGGGACACAGCATGTCCAACAGGAGTTACAAGCAGCCCCCAGAAAGCATGAGAGAAAAGGCTGCTGAAGCACAGTGCTCTCAGAGGGTTATTTGCATAGATTGGACGTTTGCTAACGATGCATAATTTGTCTGGGGCACGGGGGAAGGGCAGCACAGCACCCACCACAGCTGTTCTGTCAGACAGACACACACGGACCACGCGGGACAAGGATCTTTAGCTACAGGTATTGCACCAAGTTAAGTGCTCATCTTTGCACACCCCTGTTAACTTTTACTCAGAGCAAAAATAAACTTTGTGAAAGTATATACAAAAGAAATTGCAGCAATTGGGTTAAAGATAAAATAACCTAAAGTGCATTTTAGATACCAGTATGAGGTTCTGCAAACTTGTCTTCCTGGGCACACTCAGCATTACACAGGTGTCCAACTCGTACTTTGTTGCATGTAATTCAGTACCAGCATTCAATCAGTGCTGATTTTCCACCCCACCCCCCACCTACAAGCACAAAAAGCAGTTTCTCCAACCTTCAGCTGCATGCCAAGTCTGCTTGCTTGGTGTGCAAAGCTACCAAAGTCAGTAAGTTGACCCCCTCTACATATTTAAGCTTCTACACCCATCTAGAAACTGTGACCAAGTAAACCCCCACTAGCACAAACAGGTGACCTAGAGCATTGCAATTTTGCTCTCTGACTTTTAATTAAAGGGGTTCATGCAGACTTTGTAGAGGCAGGCACACTGTTCCCAGAGGCTCCAGCACATGAACGCTTTTCTGGGAATGCAATGTTTCACCACATCTGTAAGGGAAGAAACTCTCCCTTTTATTAACCATGTAATAGTGAATATACTAAATGCTGGGGCAGCAAGGAGAGAACAGGAAAATCTCTGGCCTTGCAGAATCTCAGGGCTTTGCTGCAGCTGCCCTTGGATCTCCTCCCACCCCAGCATGGCACAGACTGCCCTGGAGCACAGTCTGATCACACAGTACTGGGGATGATGCAAATGTGAAAACATCTCACACACACGCAGCACAAACACTCTGGAAAGCAGATGGACGATAAACAACAAGAGCACACACCTGTAAAACAGTGGATGCACAGCCTGTGTGCTCACAGAATCACATGCTCCTGCCTCAGTACAAGCTCTAACCAGTTCCACCTGAATTGCAGCCTGCCTGATGCACGTATAGGAGGGCAATGGCAAACTCAATGCACCAAAGAATCAGCAGGACATGGTGCTTTTCCTGGAACACAACAAAAAATCCCAGTAGCTGTGAAGAGAAACAGCAGAGATTGACCCTGGGCACTGCTGCCATCACTGCAGCTCCACATTGAGCTTCCCAGCTCAGAGACTTTGGTAGTTTCTTCTACTCATTTCAATCACAAAAGAGTTTCTAAAGATGCTCTCTGGTCCAACCAGAAGCATGTTTTAGGTTGACTAAGTCATAAGTAGCAAAAATAAAAAAGCCTCCCTGAAGGCTGTGAAGGCTCAGAAGTGGTGCTAAATTGCCCAGCTGTCACAGTGCAGGCCCCATCTGGGACCCTTGTCCCTCATCAGAGGTAACCCCCACAACTCCTGGGGAATCTTCACACTCCTGCATCAGCTGTCTGCCACAGGCACACATCCACACCCACTCACCCTCAAACACCACAGCTGCACTTTGCCAAAGAAAATACCCACAGTGAGAGGCACCAGAGGGACCCCACACAGCTCCAGGCAGTGCTCACTCTCCTCCCAAGTGCAGCTCTGTGCAGAGTAGCTGGCAGGAGACTCCTCTGCGAGGACAGTCCCAACCATGCAGGCTTGGGACTATGTTTTTTGTGTTCAAAGCAGTTCTTGCTGCCATGCAACCCAAGGGCAGCACAAAATGAAGCTGTAGGACAAAAGCAAAGGGGCCATCACCTCGCTGCCCTCCAAGGATTGCCATTACAGGAACAAAACAAGAAATGCTTTGTTAACCTGTTTCATGGATGCCAAATCTTGCTGCTGCAGGACTTACAGCCCTGCTACAACACCCCTGCCACACACCCAGAGGAAACACCACCAGCAGGTGTGATGTTCATCCCTGCAACCGCCAACACCGAGCTCTGCCCTGGCACAGACACACAGAGTGCTCCTGGCACACCTGTCTGCCCTCACAGGACACAGTTCTCTCTCTTCTGCCCTTCATCAGAAGCAAGCTGTCCAGGAGGGGAAGGCCAATTCCCTTCAGTCCTTTTCCACCCATACCTGGGCAGTGCATTCTCAGGGGAACAGCACAGAGGTCGCTGAAGCCAGGCTCAGTGCTGGTGAGGCTACACTGAGCATGTCACAGGAGGAGTGAACACCTGCTGAACACCAGGCAGCACCCACAGGGCTCTCCCCTCCCTGGGGGTACACAGAGCAGCTCTGATCAAACACAAAGAGTGAAAGATCTCTATCCACTACAGTTTGCATTCCTAAATTGAGTGCAGGGACACTCCCCACTAATTGGCTTACAGTCATTATCTTTGTATCTACTAATGACAACACTGTAAACTGAATAAAGACTATTTAATATTCTTTCCTTTAACACAACAAGTCTGACAGCCAAAGCCAGAAAGATGGATAAAAACTATAAAATTACATATTTTAAAATAATGCAGCATAAATAAACCATTTAGAATGAGACTGCATTTATTGCAACATTACAGGCTTTTTGGTGGAGGGGGGGTTTGGATTTGATTTACCCTGAGTAGGTTAGAATATAGACTCTCAGTTTGATATGAAAAACTATTCTGTTGTGTAACATCTTTTAGTCAAGAAATAGCCCCGTGCACAAAAAGCTGGCATTGCAGTAGGCTGGAGGCAGAGTCAGGCAGAAATTATATAGCTGACTGGAAAAAAAAGAAGCATGTATGGACAACTGAAGGACAAACTCACTGAATTCAAACTGAATTTATGTTGAATCTTTCTCAAAAATTTTTAAGGGTTGTTCTTCACAAAAGATGAGAGTAACCAGCAAAGGCACCGTGCTCCTGATTCAACAGTCCCAGGGTTAGGATGATGACTTGTTGCTGAACAGAGCCTAAGAAATCAAGAGCAGCAGGCACCAACCTGACCACACCTGGGACCCACTGTACCCTTCGGAGGGGCCAAGAAAACAGACTCTGCAGCCAGAGCCAGCAGCGGTTCCCAATGTGCTTCCATGTTGTGACACAGTGTCTGCAACACACTTGAGTCCTATTGGAATTAGATGAACAGATCTATTAGGGGCTCAGGGTACTTGTGCCCTGCTGAAATAAACTCCCACAAACTCCTGGAGGCTTTAGCAAGAGTATTAGTACACAGCAAAACCAGGCACCAGCTCCTCATCAGGTACATGACAATCGCATTCAAATCACACTGCAGATAAATCCTCCCCCAGAAATGCCATTTCCTCCCCCTGCAGCCTCCTTCCCTGGGCTCCCCTTTAGTGCATGGTTAATAGAGACATGAGAGACAGAAGAAAATTAGAGACCCAAGAAGTTGTAACAAAGACCCACTTGCTGCCAGTACCTTAATCCCAAAAGTAAGTGATGTGCAATTGGAGACAAAGTAACCCCCCTTTTCCTTTTAAAAATCTTTTTGCACACGAGTAACCTTAACTTCTGTGTTCACATATGACAAGCAAAAGTGACAGACAGTGCAGCCAAAACAGTTCATATATAACTTAGCTTTTTTTTTTACCTTTTCTTTTTTTTTTTTATAGAATCTCAAAGGTGGATGTACCTGGGACGTGACTAAGATGACATCCGTGAAGCAGAAATAAGCCACAAAACTTCCAAAGAGGAAAGAATAAGAATCGATCCTTCAGTTTCTGCTTCAAAGGAGAAGGGTTTTACCCTCCAGGTGCAAAGGAAAATCTGGAACATCTTCACTTAGAGAAGCTGCTATTCAAACCAATTTCTTCCTCACCCTGCAGTAGTGCTTCGATTGGAATTATATTAGATGGGGTTTCAGGGCTTTGGAGGGACAGGAAGTCCGATACATCCATGGCACTTAATGTTTCAGTCTGGGAGTCTGAAGGGTTAACTATCTGACTCCTCTGCCCACAAGAAGGAGTAGCAGAGGAAGGAAAGGTCTGAGGCTGCAGCTGGGAAGCTGGCTGCTCCAAAGCTTTTGAATCAGGTGAGGAACATTCCTTCTTAACAGTGGAGGTGGCTTTGTCCTTGGCAGAGTCTCGGCAGGCACACTGGCACTGGCAGGCCTCCTCCTGCTTTATAATAATAACAGGAACGCTGAGACCAATCTGCTGAACGGGGTTTCCTAAAGGTGAAACAAAGACAAAACACAATGGAGCTACACAATTTCACAGCAGGGAGAGAGAAATCAGCTTTGTTAAATTAGTTCAGCGGCACACTTACCTGTGTTACCAGCTACTGGTAATGCAGTGGTAAAAAACACCTTCTCTACTACTTTTGGGACTTGTGGCTTTCAAGAAAAAAAAAACAAACAAGAAAAAAGTGTGAATTGACTCGAATCAAATTTCTGTTGTTCAAATTCTAAACAGCCATATATATATTCCAAAGAGACACATAGAAAAATGGGGCTCAAAGTATTGTTTCAGTGGTCCTAACATCCCTTGCATTATTTGCTGGCAAACTCAGCTTGTGGGTTTTGATAAATCAATGACTGAATTCTTAAACACTGCTCTGTGTGTTCCCACTGGCTGTACTTGCAGCCATTCATTCATGTCCACCTACAGCTGAGAGCTTAAAGTGGCACCAATATTGTCAGAGAAAACTCCTGAAGTTTCAGCTATCCAGATTTACTGGAAAACCACATTCTCTTTTCAGAAAAACTCTTTTCATAATCAGTCAAAATTAGGCAGAGATGGAGAACACAAAATGCCTAAAAACAACCTTTACAGAGTCTTTTGTGCTTCTATGCATTAAAAGTAATACATTAAGGCCCATGTATATTAGGGCCTGGTGGTGCCCTGTCCTGGATAAACACACTGGTACCTGCTGGCAGAATTCCACCACGAAGGGAAAGAAGAAAGCAAGATCTTTCTGCACCCAGGGTTTCTCTGTGCTCTCCTTATTTCCCTGTCTGTTGAAGGGGCTGCATTGGTGATGTGCATACCCATTAACATGACAAGCATTATACCACACTGCATCCTGGGGTTTATCTTACAGGCTTTTCCCCCCTCCCTTTTCAAAAGCAAGGGCTCTAGTAGGAATGGTTCAAGCTGTTCCAAAGCCCTGCTGGATGTACTGACCATTTGTTCTTGGCTTTGTGAGGAACCAGTGGCACCATTTAAGATCCATTGTAAGTTCTGCTCTCCCATGACAATGCTGGACTGCAGAATGGCGGTGTTTGGAGAAGGAGTAATGGTTATAGTGGGGTTACTGGTCAAAACAGGGTTTGCACCAACAGGCACAGTCTGAACTACAGCTGGCAGGGGCTCAGCAGCACTTGGGGCTGTTGAGGCAGGAGCCCCAGCAACCACTGACAGTCCCTGTACAAAGGGCTGTGGCTGAGGCTGGGTGTGCTGCAGGAAGTCTTGGTGACTGGCTGCAAACGGTGTGCTGTGAGGAACAGGCACTTCTGGGGATTGTAAAGCAGTTGCAGGATTCCCAAACGCAGCTGGCTGTGAGCTGGGTGCTATGGAGGAGGGAGCAGGAGGCGCTGCCGAGCCCTGCAGCGCTGCCTGCGCGGGCTCGGGGAGGCCGAGCTGCAGGACCAAGGGGAGGGACAACGAGGCTGCGTCTCCTGCTGGGGGCGGGACCGCAGCGACCGAGTCCGCATCGCCGTTAAACCCTTCAATCAAGGGAGCCGCTGAAAGAGAAACACAAAAAATATAAATGCATCCATTCTCATTAGGCCTGAATAAACTGCTTTTTCAATGAACTTATCAGCTAGCTGATGGATTTTTGCCAAGTAAAGCATTAAGCATTACCACATTCCTAACTTCAGATTGGTGCTCAAAAGCAACCCTGGACAGTGAAATCTAAAAGTAGCTGCAAATTCAGAAAGTTGGTAACACTGGGCTCTATAATGAGCCTGATGAGGCTCATCAGCTCTCTCTAATAAGCCTTTTATCAGCCAGGTTGTGCAGCAACTTCAAGAGGGAACCTTGAAAACAGGATGACATGGACTGCTTAAAAGCTCCAGTGCCAGTACTGCAGGACAGTGTGCTGGGTCACCTCCCTGTCACTGAGTGTCACACTGTCTGTGCACACCATGCATCCCAACACCAATGAATTTCACCACTGAAGTTGAAGTACTTTTTGATTCTTAGAGTTGCATTGGGCATTAAGCTTCAGTCTGAAATGCTGAACTCAGTAGATGCATGCAGAGATGTCAAAAAGTTCACTTTAATAGCAGTGCAGATATAACTGGTACCTGTCTGCTGAGAGTCATCCTGATTTGCAGTGTGGTCTGGGCTCTGAAACATAGACTCAAAGATGCTTGCTGGTGAGATTGTGCTGAGGTCCTGTCCATGTGTCTGACAAATAGAAAACAAAGAGGAAGACATCAGACAATGTCGTGTCTCGAGTCTCCACAAACCCCAGTCCAGCAGCATGTGCATATCAGAAACAATCCTCCAATGAACCAGCCACCCTCAGGAGTGGCAATATATATAAATCTTATGTGCTGTAAATTTACACCTAGTTTTTATTACTTGTAATCAAATTTACCAACATAATGAGCAAACCCCTACAAAACTAAGTAACTTCTTCAAAAGTAAAATATATTCCTCCACCTCCACACTTTGTTTAACCCTTATTTCTTGCAGTACTCCATCAGAAACATTAACTGGCTGCCTGCAGAACCTTTTCTGGAGCAGAAAAAACCAGCTCCATTTAGATTGTATCCTGGACTATGCAATTTTAGTCACCCACACTGCTTGAGGAGCAGAATATACACAAGAGCTGCACTCTGCTCCCACACACAGCACAAAGAACAACATAGCCTCCTCAGCATCTCATTTTCCTCCATGTAAAATCTAAGCTCAGTCAACACTCATCAAGAAACAAGAACACTGTTATGATAAAATCAGATGCAGAGCTTTCTACAGCAGGTTGAACTAAGCAATGCACATTTTGGAGGACAAAATCAAAACTCAAATGAGGATGAGACAATTCCAGGACAGAAACTCACTGGATTAGAGTTCTCCCGCAGTTCTGAATCTGTTGATATGAGGCTTAAATCACTCAGACAAAGTGAGTGACTTGTATCCTGTGAAAAACAAAAATAATTTGAATTATATATTCATGTCAGAAATTATTTAAATTACTTTTGAGAGTCCATACTCTGCTTATATGGGACCCAGGACTCAGTTCTAAAATCTAAAAGGAGCAAGATTTTTAAGCAAAGGATATTTAGCAGCTATCAAGGATTCTTAACATCTGTCAAAGTATTTCCAAAAAGTCATATAATCCAGAATTTTAAATTAGCATAGGAACAAAGCAACTTTTAGAAAACAAAAAAAAAATTAATCCTTCCCAGGTGGTATTTTCAGTTAGCATCTATTTTACTTCCCACGTTTACCCCACAGTATTGATTCCAACTGAAGCACACACAAGGAAAGCAGCCTGATGGGTTCAAGTGGCCACATGCACACAGGGCAAAGTGAGCACTTCCAACTCCCTTTGAAAATCCCAGTCTTAAATGTTACACTTCAAGAACAAGCTGCAGTCCAAATGATTTCTTCCCCAATATGTGGTTTATATCCACCTAACACAGAAACAGTAAGCAGAAGTGCTACTAACCTCAGACACATTGTTATTGGGAAGTGCATTATAGGTATGTCCTTTCTCATGACCTTTCATGTGACTCTTGAGACTGTACTGGGTACTGAAAGTCTTCTCACAACCATTGCTGGGACAGAAGAAGGGTTTTTCCCCTAGAGGCAGCATAGAAGACATTTAACAGACTTAAAAAGATCCTATCAGACACACCCTTTGAAAGCACCTAGGAGAGCAGTATTTCATACAAACAAGATATTTAATGCTCTTTCAGTATTCCTGGGAGTCCTGCAGGTGAGTGCTTCCATTTCACCACAGGAACTGATACACAACACAATATTTAATTGTTATGCATCATTACTGATACATTTGTGAAAACACATTCATTGAATTCAAGACCTGTCAAGCGTAAATATAAAAATATAACTGCATAAATGGAAAATTTGGATTGGCCTGACAAAGGTGCAGCAGTTTGCACTTGGCCTTTTTAAACTCATGAGGTTTCACATGGGCACACTCCACCAGCCTGCAAAGGTCTCTCTGGATGCCATCCCCTCCCTCATTTGTGTCATCTGAGCCACTCAGCTTGGTGTCACTCCCATATTATATGTAACTATAAATTCACATCAGGGTTCTCAATGTCAGTATAAACCAAATAAGCTCAATTAAAGAAAAATTTTTTTTTAAATAACAGAGAACTTACCAGTATGTGTTCTAACATGTGTTTTGAGGTGGTGGCTTGCAGCAAAAGCCTTTCCACAGCCATCATGCTCACACCTGAATGAGGCATCACAGGAGAGTCAGCATCAGCCCCCTTCAATGCATTAGCTACAACCTTAAATCATGCTTTGCAATAGTCCCAGGACTCTCAAAATCAGGCCCAAAGCTAAGCTCTGTTAGCAACCAGGTATCCCCCAACAGCTGCTGTGCATGCTACACACATCATAGCAGGGCTCTGAGTAACTTTAAAATCCAAGCACAAAGGCAGTATTTGGGGGGGTCTCCTTCATGGAATACACATTGCATCCCAGCAGAGAACAGCAATGTGCTTTAAAAGATGCTCATGATAGGTTTATGTTTTAAAAACTGCCTTAACTATTCTTGTATTTTAGGACAATCACTGCACCCACTGTTAAAGGCAGCTGCAGGAGCTCAAGAACGAACAAGTTCCAATGCCAGCCAGCCATCTTCACTTATTTCTCAGCAGAACACCATTCCATTCAGAGCAGTAACAGCTGCTTTTTGGCACAGGTGCCTCATTACCTGAGCCACAGAAGCCAGAACTGCCACCCAGCAACTCACCGAAATGGCTTTTCTCCTGTGTGTGTTCGAATGTGCTTCCTCAGGTCACTGTGCGTTGTGAAGTACTTGCTGCAGCCTTCAGATTCACAGTTAAATGTTTTCCCTGTGTGAAGCCTTTGATGTGCTTTCAACCTAAAAAACATGCCCAAAAAACCCCTCTTAGAACTGGTAGGATAAGATAGCCCTGGCTTGAGGCAAGCAAGCCATTCTTTCAAATGTGTAGGACAGGATCAAAGGCTTAACATATCCTGAGCAGAAGGTACTGAGCTCATGGAAGTGACTACTATCAGTTCCAAAGTCCTCCAAGAAGTCTGAGAGACCTTTGTGTTCAGGCACCACCTTCAATGCTATTGCAGTATAAAGAAGTCACCACAGTTCTGTCATCCTACCCTTTGCACAGCATTGCCACACTTAAAGGGTTTATATTCATACCTGTACATGGAAGAAGCAAAACAAATGTATTCAAACAAAACACAAAGCAGATGTAACCTGCAGAACAGCAACAGCCATACCTACAAGAAAACTCACCAGAGCCTTCCCACCTGTAGTGCTGAACACCTTCTCACCTGCACAATGCTGAACACCCTCTCACCTGCACAATGCTGAACACCCTCTCACCTGCACCGTGCTGAATACCCTCTCATCTGTACAGTGTTGAACACCTCACCTGCACAGAGTTGCACCCTTTCTCACCTGAACAGGGTTGAACATTTCTCACCTGTACAGTGTGTTGAACATTTCTCACCTGCACAGTGTGCTGAACATTTCTCACCTGCACAGGGTGCTGAACATTTCTCACCTGTACAGTGTGCTGAACTCACCTGCACAGGGTGCTGAACATTTCTCACCTGCACAGGATGCTGAACTCACCTGTACAGTGTGTTGAAGGCTTTCTCACAGCCCTGCACGTCGCACTCAAAGGGTTTCTCCTTGGTGTGCACCCGGACGTGGATTTTGAGGCTGTAGGAGGTGAGGAAGGCCTTGCCACAGCCCTCCTGGTTGCACACAAAGGTGTACTCCCCCCGGTGGGTTTTCTGGTGTGTGCGCAGGTTGCCAGCGGTGCTGTAGGTGCGGGGACAGCCCTCAAAGGTGCACTGGTAGCGCTTCACCTGAAGGACAAAATGCTGCATGCTTAATAATTTTCACTAATTTCTGGAATCCAGACATGGATGTAGTCCTTTGATGCAGTCAGACATCAAAGACAATGCAACAGATTTTGACCCAAAGCCCCCATAAAAAATTTACTGTTGGTTAATTCTCTGACAACAACATTTCTGCTGTGCTCTGTGAGGAAGGAGTGGCACATGGGAAAGCAGTTGGCCTTGCAGAACAGGAATCTAACAGGAGGGGAAAAAGGAAAAACATAATCCAAAATTTTTCCAGCTAAAAATCTGATAAAACAGTTGGAAAGAATATTGAGGAGCCATCAAACCTGTTCACTGGTAACCCACATTTAGCACCTGCATTTTAGTCCAATGCTTCCTGCAGAGCTACTTATTTGTGGAGCAAGGAGACAAAGGAAAATGCACTGTCACAGTGCTCAAACCCACTGCCCTGTGTGCTGAATTACCATCAACACCTTGAGCAAAACAGTTTTCACCATTTCCCATGGCCTAAACACCAGTCCATTCATTACTTCACTTTATCCCAACAGCCTTTACTGAGCCTGGTTCTTTCCTTCTGTGGTTACTGAAACAGTCAGTGCTCAACTGTAACGGATCACATCAGGTCACAAGGACACCCAAAGGTGTCTCAGATTTCTCAGTAAGCCATTGAGATCCCTAGAACATTTTCACATGGAATAGATTTGATACCTTCCCCACTTCTGCAACAGGCACAAGGAATTGTTTAGAAGCTTCCAGTGAGCAAGTGGCAACACCTAATGAAATCTCATCCTTTCTTGTCAAGCAGAAGGAATACACCCCCTGATCTGCCTGAATAAACTTATCCTCCATCATTAATTACCAGACTGATGGCTTTCATTTGACTGTTAAAGTTCAGAAACCTCAACACCTAAAGGTGATTCAGACACCCAAGAGAAAGTCACAAGTCACAAGAGATGTACAAGAGACAAGTCACACCAGCTATAAATCAGGTTCAAGACACTCCTTCATAGCAAAAGAGAAACTGCTTCTTGTTACTTCCAGTCTGTTTTGTAGGGGACAAAATTGCCAGCAGGACTCCTTTAAGAAAATTCTGTAAAGTAAGTGATCTCTTGTGTATCTCAATCCATGGTCTCTTGCTGCTCCCACAGCAGGTTGGCATTCACCTTCACCTTGCCTCAACAAAACCTTCATATCTGGAGAACGTTAAACCCTCATGAGACATACAGGAGACTTTTACACAGAGCACAGAAATACCATCATGTGCTGGGTTTGGCTGTGATAGAGTTCATTTTCTTCACCTGTATAGAGCATGTTCTGGATTTATGCTTAGCACAGGGCTAATGATATAGAGATGGATTTTTTATGGGGCTGGGGGTACACAGGGAGTGGGGAGGGGACACCCAGGACAGTTAACTCTGACTGATCCAGGAATTTCACACACCAAGTGATGTCATGCTCAGTATAGAAAACTGGGGGAGGAGGAGGAAGAGGAAACATTTTGTGTTCCTCAGTTAGGTGTGCTTGAGCCCAGCTTTCCTGGGCATGGCTGAGCTCCTGCCCGCCAGGGGAAGCAAGGAATTCATCCCTTCATCCCTTCACATTTTCAACTAGTCACTCAGCATTCTCAGAGAAGGAAACAGTAATTTCACTCAAAGCAATTTGCCCTTAATTTACAGTACAAATCAGGCAGAAATTACCACTAAATTCCCAAGAACCACAGCACGGTTACAATGCAATTAGGAAGTCTGGTTGTGCTGAGGCAGCCACAACAACACACCAACATCAGGAAGGACATTTTATTACATGAGGAGGGTACATTATCCTCCCCCAGGATCACCAGATCCACTACAATTTGTGCATCAGCACTGAGGTGAATGTTCCCTGTCACAGCTTTAAGGCAGCTGGAATTAATACTTTACAGAACATCCCCCATGATATCTCCCATGGCACACAAGGGATCTGACACAGGCAGGAACTACCTGAAAATCAAGGGAGTGTTCTGTTAAGCTTTCTATGTGTTTACATTTAGGTCTAGAAGAAAAAGGACAGTATTAATTACAGATTCAGCTGTTTGGTTCCCAGCTGTCAATGCCCATGTGTAAGGGAAGGTGGCAGCAGCAACATCACTTTAATGGCCTGAACTCTGACAATGGCCTTGCAGCACTCCCCTCTCTCAAAGGCCAAATCCTTATTTCACAAATCTGTCCAAGCACAGGCTGCAGCAGTATCACCACCACATTCTGAGCAAAACAAACCTTTCTGTGAAGCATCCCAACATTTAATTCTCCTTTCACATTAGCACATCAACACACTGCACACTGCTTAGTGCTACACTGCTTACACAAAACCATCAGAGATTTATTTGAAAGCCTCGCAGAGACAGCAGCAAGAGCTCCAGGCTGCCACAGCACCCAAGCACAACAGAAAACAAACAAGGCAGCAGAGGCCAAGCCCTGGACAGGCAGGACAGGGCCCAGGAACTCTGAAACTAAAGGCCGTGGCTTTTGGCCAGGGACAGTGAGCTGCTGCCTCTGCCAGGGGACAATGGAAGAGCTGTGATCCAGCATTTACCTCAGAAATGGGAACTTGTTGTGCAATAGCCAACAGGGCTGGAGGAAGCAGAGACTCACACCCTGGTTCAAAGTCTACAGTAACTGCTCTGTTTACCTTTAACTCTTCCTGAGCTTACCATATTCTCGCTAAATGGCTACACTTTCTGTGTCATCGCTGAACAAAGAATAACTGAATTTGAAATATGAAACTGTAACCATGTTTGTTCTTACCAACACAACCACAATGAGTGATGTATAACAGAATTTAAAAAAACCAAAGGTAACTAAAGTGCAAAACCCCCTTTTTAGCTTCATAAATGTCTAAAGCTGACCTGAAAATCTAAGACTTTAGAACAATTATCTCAAGTGTTAAAACTGTTGCAGACATTTTGGAAGTACCAAAGAACGGAGCTGCTGATTTTCAGAGATGAGCCAGATGTCTGGAGGTGAGGAAAGGAGAGCTCTAAAGCTTCCACACAACTTATCAGACCTTTGCAACAGCAGGCAAAAGGCCTTTCACACGTGCTCAGGGCTCAGTGCCACTGCTTTCACATCATGGTATCACTGCTCTCTGTTATGGGAAATTAATTCCAGAAATGGAAAATAAATTAATATAAAGCATTTCACTAGGAAATTCCACATCTTACAAGCCTTCTCTAAAAAGCAAGGGTGAAAAATGAATTTAATTGCACATGCAGCCATTAACCCTGTTTAGCTCCTACCCTCTGCTCTGGGAGTGGCACAGGGTCCCACAAAGAGGAAAGAGAATTAAATACTTCAGCAGCTGCAGGCTGTAGAAGCTGCTAACATGAGTAACTGACAGAAGGAGACTCAAACAGGTTTGCTGAACACATCTCAGTCCAGAAGTTCCCCAGCTGCAGAGCTGACACCCCCCAGGCCCATTTTCCCAGCACTCAGCCACGATGGTGACAGCTCTGTGCTGAGGGACAGAACTCAGTGTCACAGCCAGGGCTGACACTGGCACAGACACCTGCACTCATCACCCCTCACATAACTCAGGCAGGCCTAAAAATGAGCACTTAGCTGTCCCTGAGCTGGTGTCACAGGCAACTTCCCTTTGCTCTTGCACCCAAAAAGAAGAACCCCACGACAAGCCCTCCCCACTGCACATCCAGACAGAATTCATCAGGGAAACAGAATTAAGAGTAAAGTCTGTCTTAACCATGCAGGCTGACCTGAGCTTTCAAAATACATCAGATGGCAGCTTAAAGCTTCCCTCTTCTTCTCCCAGTCTCCCTGTGATACAATAAAACTAATTTAAAATTTGGCATCTCACGTTTGGTACTCCAGCTCCAAGCAATGGCCTGGCCCACAGCTGTGACCTGAATGTGCTTTTCTTGAGAATGTGGCCAAGCCCAGAGTAACAGTTCAGGTTGTTTCAGCTACTTCTGAACTCACAAAATAATGACCCGACCAGAAGAAAACCTGAAGATCACTAAAATTACACATTAATATGTGTCACTGCCACACCCTCCTGCCATCCAGTGTCACAAACTGCCTTCTGGCAGGTTCCTAGGGCAGCAAGTGGTGTCAGAAGGAGAAGGGATGGCCCTGGCAGCTCTGCTGGGACATGGTTATGGAGGGGCTGGGGATGACAACGAGAGCAGATTTAGTGAAGGGCAATTCACTCTGTTACACAAAATCCAAACACGAACAAAACTACTGCCCCTCTCCTGAAAAACAGCCTTGGGAAAGCCCATTTTCAAAGCCTTTAAGGTGCAAAAAACCCAGAATGACATTTAGCTACTCACCTCCTTACGCTTGGTTTTTGGGCACTCAGACTGCAAAGTGAGTGTTGCTCCTTCGATGTTTCTTGGCATGGGAGTTGAACCAGGATTTATTGTTAGATGAATCTGATCTGGAGAAATAATGTGTTGCACATAACCCTGTGACATCCCTTCATGATCTGGTATTAAATGAAATCCTTCTTCATGACCCTCGGGTAAAAAAGGCAAGTGATCACCACACTGTCCTTCATCCTCCTCATCCTCCAGCACACTGTGGTCCTGCTCTATGAGCACGGTTGTCCTGTCATACACCGTCCCGGAGGAGGAGGACACCAGTCCGTTTTTGTCAGAAAACCTCATCATGTTTTCATCTTGCGTTAAGTCGTCTTCCTCCGCTTCATAGTAGATGGCGTTGCCCTCGGGACTGTTCTCGCCCATGGCTCCGCGCCTCTCACCGCGCTACCGGGAGTTCCGGCCGGAATGGCTCATCTGTAACAGACGGACGGGTGCGGAGGGTCAGGCGGCGCGCCCGGCCCGGGCCCCATTCCGCTCGCAGGCAGAGCCCCACGGCGGCCGGTGGCAGTGGGGCCGGGCCGGGCCGAACGCCGCGGTCCCGCCCCGAGCGCGGCACTACCCCCACCCGGCCCGGCCCCGCGAAGAGCCACTAGGNCCCCGCCCGCTCACCGGGTGCCGGCGGCGGCTCCTTCCCCGCCCCAGCGGCACCATGATCGCCGCGACCCCACTTCCGCTTCCGGCCGCGCGCGGCACGCCGGGTGCGGCGCGCCCGCCGCGGGGGCTGACGGGAAGGGGAGGGCGGGCGGAGCACAGCGCCCCCGCGCGGCCGCGCGCGCCTCATGGCTCTCAGCGACACCGGGCTCACGCCGCGAAAAGGCTCCAGATCTTTTTATTTAAATAGCAGGGACTTAAAAACTCTCGTCGTTTTCACAAGTTAAATAAAATACAGTGTAAAGATCGGCTCTTGTATTTTTTAACTTGTCTACACACAGCTTATTGGGAAACTTTATGTACTTTACAGCATAATCAGGTGTCAAACTGCCTGATCTCTGCCTTCAAAAGCAACAGATTGTATAAAACACCGTGATATCAAAAAAAGCGCCAGTATAATGTACAAAAAATATTTTTTACAGTAATTCAATGTTTAAAAGATTAAGTGCATCTGATATTCATGGTAAATCATCTTCTCTCATGAGGAACTGGTGGATGAATTGCTGAGCTTTCCTCTTCTCAGCAATGTCAGGCGTGGGGTGCCCGGGAGGAGGCCGCAGTAACAAGCCACCGAACACGCTGGCTGCAGGGAAAAGCCACACAGACACACCATGAGAGCAGGGAGGACAGCGAGGGCCATTCCACCAGCCCCAGGGAAGAGTGCCTGCCCTCAGAATGAGGCAGGATAAAACCGATGATCCCCCCCAGCTCCGGGTCGCTTTCCCAGATTCCTGCTTTTCTATGGCATATTCACTTATAATGAAAGGTTCGAAGCATTACAAGCCACAACTGCACTCGGGTATGAAGTTTTGTTGCCCTAACTGTGCAGCCCCTCTGAACAGAGGGTTATTGTGCTTGCCTTACCAAGAATATTCACATCCAAATGGTTTTTCCCTGAATTCTTCAGTAGTTCTCGTAGAAACGCCATCAGATATTGAAACACATTTTTATGGCACACTGGTAGCTCATAGATAATCTGAGGAGGGAAAAACACCAACATTTATTTTGCAGACACAGCAACACCTTCCAGCTGCACCTGCCCCCAAAATCCCCATCTGCCAGTGCCAAGAGCTCTTTATAACCCAGAAGCAGCAGTTCCAGATCATTTCTATGAACAGAGGATTGAGTTACTGAGAGCACAGCCCGGTGACTCTAGCAGAGGCCAGTTTGCCTCCTCTCCCTCTGGTCCTCAGGGAAGGCAGCAGTACCTGGCGGCTCAGCCCGTAGCTGCTGGCGCTCTCCAGACAGGAGCTGTAGAACCTGCAGCAGATGACGGGCTCGGGCAGGCTCTCCAGGAAGAGCAGCAGGGCCTCTGCCACCGAGTGGTTGCTGCCCACTGATACAAACATGGTTAAGGAAGAGCACAGCACTACCTAGGCTGAAACATGGATGAACTTTTGGTGGGGTGTCCAGAACTCTGCCTACAGCTCACAGCTTTGGGTTAATCTGACCTGTGCACCAGCTGTTGTTGTTAGCAGCTGGGCACTTGTTTAATTCATTGACATTGCCAGGACTCAGAGAGGATGATAAAGCCATAAGGAAATGCAGAGCTCAGTTACCTCGGGAGGAGAAATAGCAACTTAAAAACCTCCTTTAGTTTTGGCACCTTGGCATAGTGAACCTTCCTGGACATCAGTCTAAAAGGATACACAAAGTATCATACATTCCCTTGTCCAAACAGTCTCGGATTTGCTCAAATTCAGATCTGAGGCCTGGCTGCTGAAACAGGTCCTCCTGCAAAGACAACCCTTTATCAGTCCAAAGAAAATAGAAGAATTTTGGGTAAATAGAACAATGTCCTGATAATCTGCTTGTAAAGTCTTTCCAAATTGGTTATCATCCAAGTGTCAGCACGAACAGCTCTAGGAAGGCTGTGGCACTGCAGTGAGAGCAGTGCAGAAGGACACTGCTGATGCCTGGACACACAGACATGGTCACTAGCACCAAACAGTACAACTTAGGGCATCAGGACCACTTATCCCCCATGGTCTTTGGCCAAACACACCCAGCTCACAGTGATTGCCACTACCAGTATCTTCCTCAAAACTTATGCAATGCAAACATCTCATTTTGTGTTTCCAGTGCCAACCTGCTGGGAAGCGTTGCGATTCAAGTGCTCCACCATCATCCATAGCTCTTTTGGGATGTTCATTGGCTTTTCAGCTTGGGCAGGATCATCACTCATGTCTACTGGCATCAGGGTCTGAGGGAGGGCAGTGTGGGCAGGAGGGAGACAAACAAAAGGTAGCTAGCCAAGTTCTTATCCAACTCGGCAAAAGTACTTCACAAAGCTTATACCTGAGAATTGAGACTTCTTAATAAAAACAGACAGGCCTTAGCATCTAGTTTTAATGCTCTTGTGTGTTTGGAAGGGAATCTTGTCTTTAACTCACAAGTCTCCGAATGGATTCTGCTGACATGTCCTGGATTGGTTCCCTCATGTAACACAGTGTATGGATGGGAGACCCAAAGCAACTTGGCAAATAGTTGCCTGTTACGGATAGAAAATAATCCTTCCCTCTGACAAGATGCAAGACTAAGATATCTTCAAGTTTTTCCTCTCCAGAGTTTAAGCGAGTAGCTGTTGATTTATTAACAAACACCTCCAGCTCAACTGTGATCTCAGCATCTGCCAGAAGATGATAAAAAACACAGACTCAGTTACAACCAGTATTGAACCAACAGCCTGCAAACAGGCACAGCACTCTCAGAAGTGTAGGGGGAACTAAGCCAGAAGGGGACAATATCAGCTCATTAACATGAGACAAATGAGGAGCTCACCTGAGAGCAAGAAGCCCTTATTGGGATTAGCAGTCAGCCACTCCTTGCAGTAGTGGCTCTCATCTGGTTTGCTGATAAATTCAAACTGGCAGGGCACTTGGCCATTGCGGATTGTAATCTGCTCTACCTGAAGCTGCATGTATTTAACATCCTCAAAATGGATCTAGAAACAAATGTCAGTCAACATCATCAGTCAATTCCACCTTGCTGAGCAGCAATTCCTTCTTGTAATCCTATGGTTCAATTATTAAGCAGCAAGACATGTGGATTAACCTCTTGCTCCCACTCCCATCTCTTCCAGGACTGCATAGGATCACGCTTACTCTGAATGCCAAAGTCCTTTTCATCAGGGGGCCCTTTTAAACAAATGCTGTCCTCAAATAACTACAATAAAATTGAGAATGAGATAGCTGTAGCCTCAGATGTCTCCTGGGCTTATCTTTATAGTCCCAATACACAAGCAAATGCTGGTTTGTGACCTTCTCCAGATCCTCACAATTTTACATTTTATGTTTGAAAGCACAAGTCAGAGCAAAGGTCACAAACCACCTTTTCACTTTCTCCCTTCCCACCTCAGGGAATGACACACGCCATGTTTTAGCCTTGGACTGTGAATGGAATTCACCAGCATCTCAACAGGAACAAAGATTCCTTGGGCTTGTAAAGAGAGCAGCTGGAAGTCAAAACATTCTACTTTTTGGAACCAGAGCCAAGGGTCTAGGATCCATCTTCTACTGCTGGGGTCTAGGGCTGCTCAGTTCCCTCAGGGAGTGCTGGCACATGAGCATGGCCTACCTCTCTGCGGGACAGTGTCACCGAGGGAATGTTGGCATTCTCCAGCTTATCCAGGGAGCGGACTATTTCCTCAAAGGCTTTTCGATAGAGCTCTTCGTTCACAACCTTCACCTGAAAAGCACACACACTGGACCAGCTGGCATTGACTGTGCCTCTGCAGGACAGCTGGAACACAGCTGGAAACATGGGAAGTAAGTTGATTTTAGCAGCACACTGGAGTATACAGCACAGGGAATGGGCAGGGCTGCTTGGAGCACTAATCTCCAAGATCTTCTCATGATCCAACACTAAAGGACCTTGCCATAAGTAACAAGAGTCACTCAGTCAGTATTAGATGAACCTTTTTTTTCCCCTCAGAAAAAATAAGAAGTTTGACAACACACTACTGTGTTCCCAAAGTTATGCAGGCCTTGTCCAGTTTAACTGCAGTATCATTTACACAACCCTTGCTTCCTGTGATCAACAATCCCATCTCCATATCTGATCCAGCCCTTTCAAGCCATTGTTCTGTGTGGATGCCATAAAAGCAGGAGTGAGAATTCAGCACCCAGGGGATGAGGTCAGCAGAGCTACTCCATCCAGCACTGACATACTTACCCCAATTTCAAACACAGAGCTCACTGGCTTGTGGTCACTGAGCTTCAGAGCCATGTGGCTGCGATAGCTCAGCTGGGCAACGTTCTGCCCTTTCCAGAGTATCCGATCACACCATGCTGGAACACGACACTTCTCACTGAAACAGAGGGAAAAAATCAACATTTCCAGGCATGACTGAGATGCAGTAACAATGCAGGCCAGAACACTGCTCACCTAGAGAAAGGGGCTTCTTGCTAGGGCCTGGAGCTCACTCTCTGTCAAAGTGGTATTTTTAACAGTTTCTTTGCATAGATATAAAAAGTTTGAGTGTCTACTATAGGATATCTCTAGCTCATGCTTTACTTCCTACTTCTTCAAAGGTGCAAGATACAATTAACACACAAAGCAAGACTCAGGTATTTTTGACCATGAGAGCCATGAAAAACAAAAAGTCAGGCTCTACATTTAAAGTTTGTATTTATTGTTTTCACTGACAGCTGCACAAATTTAATTTTTCAGGTTTACTAGACTAGATGAGATGCCCTGTGTATAGAGCATTACAAGAAGGATGGTTCTAACAGGCTTTTGAAGACTAGCACAGCTGTCTCCAGCTGTTGACTCCACGTCAACCCTCGTTGGTCTCATCTGAGCAAGGTACAGGAGAGATCAGCAAAAATGAGATCCTAAAAATTTTACTTGGGGAGAAAACCAACAAACCAGACAAAAAAGAATTGAACTAGCTAAAAGGATTCATTAACTTTGTACACCTCTAAGAGGAAACCTGATAGCATTATTACTGGAAAAAAATATTAGGACTATCTGACAAATAGTTGTGGGAGAAAAACAACATAAATATATGTAAACAGAAGATTAATTTTTGAGCAAAGGGAGAGAACCAGAAATAATCTCAGAACTGCTCCTATTTGCAGCCACTAGACTTGCAGTATTTTTAGCCTTGTTTTTACTTCCTTCTGTGATAACATCAGCCATTTGTAGCACCACATACGAGACAACCACTGTACCTTGTGTCCCAGTCATCACAGCCAGCATCATACTTATATGTTGGCTGGAAAGAGATCTCTCCTTCTGTGAAGCCTTCAAAGGCTGCATTTGCCTTCATTTGCCTCTTCAACTACAAAAGAAGAAAAGATGAAAACTTTAATTTTAGATAATCCCAAGCAACAATTTCCATATGGAGTAAAAGGGAGACACTGAGCACAGAAAAGGCCAAGGATTTATGTGGTTTGTACCGGGCACACTCAGCATCATGAGCAGGTAGGTGAGACATCAGTACCTGGTCATACTGGCAAAGCTCTAGAAATGCTTTCTCCTCTACAAGCTGCTTCACTTTTGCCACATCCAGTTCCTCCAGACGATAGTTGAGGTCCCCCAACCACAGGATCACACTAAAAGAGAACAAACACCAGAATGTGCACAGGCCTGAAACTGCCCCAGAGCACAGCCGGTCACAGACAGCAGCTCCACGCTGCAGCTCTGGGACTCTCCCCATCACAACCCCCTGATGAGCTGCTCTCATCAGGAATAACAACAGTGAAAACTTAAAAAGAGAAGCTACCTTTTCTATTTTGCCATTATTAATCACTGTTCTGCATGTTTGTCACTATCCCTTAATGTCTGGTGCTGTTATTGTTCCATAGTGACTGAATTCCACAGCTGGGGAAGTCAGTGCTTATTCTTGCCCCATCTCCACTGCAGGTTTGAGAATAAAGCAAGGCTTGAGAGAGCATAAGGTGTCAGAACTGTGTGGGTGAGCTCTGTCCAAACCAGGTAAAGCTTTTCTGGCCCCTCCAGCTGACATTTATGCCACTGAGCCCCTCCCCTCGACCCCAGCACATTCACAGAGTGCTCCCTTGCACATGCCATGATTCCCACAGCCAGATGGGAAGCATACTCGTGTTTGCCAATAGTGAGAGGGGGCAAATTTGGATCCAACTGGCAGAACTGCATCCGAGAGCAGATGTCTTTGAAGTCCTGGTTCCTGCGCTCATATTCCTCCGTGTGAGCTGCCAGGTGAGAATTCACAATGCACACGCTGGTGTTATGGAATTTAAACCTGATGGCAACACCACCTTTGTTACCCTGAAAGACAAAGACATTGGTCAGAAGCTTCTACACTGCAGATGAGTTACTAGCAGTGGACAAGCCAGAAGATTTTGAGACAGACTGTTTAATTATGGAGGAAGGAATAGCTGAAAATCCTAATTAGTGATTACTGCTTTGAACCTTTGGTGAGCACCTGGCAGTTCCCTCTTGCAGTGGCCTGAGCTGGCATGGGGATAGGACTGTCTGCTTCTAGAGGCAGCCACAGTCCTTAGCTGGAGGAATAACCATTGCATCCAAGGAGGGGAGCTCTTCCAAATCTCACCCCTTCTCATGCACAGTTGCCATTCTTACCATTCTCCCCATGATTCCAGTTCCCACAGTCTCAACTTCCACCTCAGAGATGTTCAAAGCCAGTTCTGCCTTCACATACAACAGGAGCATGATCCCCACCAGCCGCACAAGTTTCACCTGAAAAAAAGACCCTGGTCCACTCACTGCTGCAATGGAAGAGGATTGCTGGGAGAAGACACATCCATCCATAACATGGGTCACCAAAAAGAAAGTTTCAGGATCATCCAGTGCACCAGCAGAGCTCACAGTGCACAGGCCTCCAGCAGCACAGCCCAGGAAGGAGCTGGGAGCAACATCAGTAATAGAAGTTGAAGCCCAAAGCAAGAGCTGCAGCACAGACATACTCATGGAAGGAGATTCCCTTCAACAACAGAGACAAGAGACAAAGCAGACCTATGGAGCAGGAGCTAAAACACAAGCAGCATTCCTACTAAAATACTTTCACAATTCATTCCACCATACATTGTAGGCAGTCCTTCCAAACATGGTAGAAGGTACAAAACTTCCTATTCTCCTTCCCCAAGACAGCAGCAGCTCCCTTTAAGAGGGGAAGCCTGGATCTGTTTCCCATCCTGTCCCTGCCTCAGCACCCTGCACAGAAACACTCCCTACAGAACCTGCACAGCCTCTGAAGACACAGCCATTGAGAACAAGAGAAAGCAAAGGGAAAAGAGAGCCAAGTGGAAAATGATTCCACACTCAAACCTCCCCAAAAGTCACATTTACCTTTGCATATTTGGCATCTGGATGAAGACTATCAGTTACAGCTTTAAACCATTCTTCTTCCTTCGGTGTGTCATTGAAAAAGAAGGCTTCTTTAGTCAGATCAAGCTCCTGGAAACTGTGTTAGAGGAAGGAACCCGTGGATGCATGCATTTGTTTATAACTCTGCAACCCCTTCTCTGGGAAAGAACTAAATCAGCTCATACTCACTAAATTTATAACTGAAAACTCAAATTCAGTTATGCTGATCGTAGATGTATGTTAAATGTAAAGCTAAGTTACTGTCATTGTTACATCAAATGGCATTAAGGACTTGGCAACACTGAGAGGCCAAACCCTACCAGACCAACAACCCTTTCTGGCTGTGGGCACACCCACCCTGGAGCTGTGCAATGCACTCCACCAGTGCCAACATTCCTGTGGTGTCCTGGCCGAGCTGCTCTGGGTGACAGATCCCCAGCACAGCCCAGGTTTGTGAGGATGGGCCAGGAGCAGACACTCACCCCACGCAGTAAATGTCAGGAGGCTCAGCATCACACCTCAGCCAAGGCTGCAGGCTCTCCGTAGGTGACTGACCATTCACGTTGTATGTCCCAACAAAAACCCTGCCAAGACAGCAACAGAACCCCAGAGCTGCAAACTGCAGAGCCCAGGAAACAGCACTGCTATGAACCAGCTAAATAATGTTCCATGTAACTAACATGCTGCTAGGGAAAATTAAGAAAGGTGACATATTTTAAATCCCTAAAATGATTTAACCACAGCTGCACCTTTACAGACACATTTTTACAGAAGGACGCATTGTTATACACAGATACAAGAAAGAAAAAACAAAAATAAGGCTGCAGCTGTGCAGCAGCAGTTTTAAATGATGAATTCACAGAATGAGATGCATAAAACAATTTCAAACACAGTAAAGTTTTGGTCCTAATTGTATATTTCACTCAAGCTCTTATGAACTTATTGGAACAACTCCACAGATAAGCAATGGACAGAAATGGAGAGGGAGAAGGCTGGAGTGCACAGAACTGATGCTTTTCCAGACATTGTCTAAAATAAGCACAGAAAAAAGTGATTTCAAAAAGGCCATTTCCTCCACAAGAACCATGAGGCAAGTTTTGATAGAGACATGAATAAAATTCTGCTCTTCTCATGCCTAAACGTGGAAAGAAAACTGTTCTGGAAAGAATGGGTCATACTTTTCTACAAAATTTCCTGTTTGTGGGGACACAGGATGAAATAATAGATGAGTTATTCTGACAGACTGTGCTAAGAACCCACAGAAGTAAGTTCTTCTCAGGAGCGACCGTTACCTGTAGTTTTGGATGTGTGTGTAGGAGTCCTCCATTTGTACCAGCTGAGATTTAACAATAGTGTCTCTGAGTCCAAACTTTGGTTCTGATAAGATTGAGGCTTTGTTTGAAGCCATGACACGGGAGGCCCGAACCTGTTCAGTTCTCACTTCAGACTTGAGTTTGTTTTGCCTACAAATGAAAGCAAAACTGCAGATGAAGCCCAGGCTATGCCCACACCCTAACTAGCATATTTCTGCCACCAAGGCCTTAGTTCACATTTTTCTGCCTGTTCACTAAAGACAGATAACATTTGGGATAAGACAAGAAGACTGAAAGGAGCTTTTCCTAGCAGGGTTAAGATCTCCAAAAAAAATCAGCTTAACTAACTAAAATAACAAATGGTTTTCACCATCCTGGTGCAGCCTGTTGATGCAGAGCATGCCTTACTCACACTTGGACAATGATGCAAAACCTGTACATCTTCCCTGCTGACTGGAGCAAGGAGAGGGAACTCTCATCTCCCTCTGCCTCTGCTCAGCCCTTCTGACCTCAGCTAGAGAATGAAGAACTGTGTTTGTTTATAAAGCCTTCTTGTGGAAATCTTCCAGCTCTGCCCAGAGTGGGTGGAGGTAGAGGTGGTTTTATTTTGTGCCTCCTGGCTCTGCTAACTCCTTTTGCAAAGAAGTAATGCCACAGCTTGGGAATTCCCACCAGCAACTGGATGGTATAAATTTAAGGTCAGAAACCTGCATACCAGTGCCAAGGACAGCACACAGACAGACTCTGAATGATTTGCATCAGGGTCCACAAAGTCCTGGGAACTGGAAAATGAAACTGTAACATTTTAAGGGTGTATCTATGAGACACAGTGGCTCTAAGCCAAAGCTCTCTGAATTCAAAATAAACAGTGCTAGCAGGTCCTGTCCCACTAAACAGCCAAAATGTGCCCAAACAGAGGACTGGAAGGATGGTCTCTGAGGGACTGGAATGAAATTTCCACTAATGTTTTGACAGCATGCTTATGAACTTTTTTCTCTCTTAACTAGAACCTGCAGATTCTCATCTCAAAATGTTGTCAGCTTCTGCTCTAGACCCCCTCACCTCTGTGCACTGACCTGGGAGTACCTCTATCAGTGCTGTCATGGCTGGAGCTCTGACTGACTGCAGCTTTTTTTCCATTTTGTTTGATACCTTCAGAGCCAACCGCTTCTGGAAAAAAAACCAAAAAAACAGCAAAAAGTTTCACTTTAAACACAAAGTGTTCTTCAGTTTATCAACATGCTTATGTAAACACCGGCAAAAATCCGTGGGCAGAAATTAATTTAGATTTGTGTGAAAAAACAAAGTACCCCAAGTTTCTCTGTGAGCTATCTGACAGATTTAGCTTACTCTGACCCAACTGCTCTGTGATGATGCAGCTTCCCCTGCAGAGGAATAAATGACAGGAGCCACAGAGAGCAGCAGAACCACTGTCCTCTGTGTGGGAGCACTTGCTGCTGGCTTTCCTTACAGCTAAGCAGGACTTAGCAGCACAAAATCCAGGGCTTTACCCCAGGAATCTGAAAAATTTATGTTAATAGCAGATTTTTCCTTTCTGAAGCAAGACAGGAAGTACAAAGAAAAGGGGGGAAAGGGGAAACAAACAAGCCCCACCATTTAAAGAGTCTCTACCTATCTGCAAGCACCCAGCAAGGCACAGGTGTCAAGACACCCCGAGGGCCATGAAGAGTCACACCACTGAACCTCAGCAGAAACATCTGCCTCAATGCAAACTGCACATTCCTAAAATAGTAACAGGGCTGCTACCACACAAATTGAACCAACCACAGGAGTGACACTAAACACATCACACTACCTTAGCAAAATTTGACCAGTCTTTCAGCATTTTGTTTCAGTTACAATATTCTGCTCCTACAAGTTGCAAAATAACAGTTAAAAAACTGGATTCTGGGGGAGGTCTCAGTGTTTAAGATGCAAAACCAGCAATCTTAAAATCATGCTCCTTAGCACACAAATCCAATGATGATGTAGAAATTGTTAAGACTGTTAAGTTCTAGGCATTCAGCTGAGCTTCTCCTCCAATGAACACAACCCAGGAAAGATTAAGATGTTACTGCTGTCACAGAACATTCTGCAGAACAAGAGCACAAAACAGAAATAGAACTTGCAGCACTTCACCCAAGCCCTCAGGATAGAAACCAGATGGCAAGAAGTGGCCAAATTCTCAGCCTGGAAAACCTCTTCTGCCCAAGAGCCTTCTGAGAATAGACTGTGTAAGAGGATTTATCAGAGCTTGGACGCAGAAGAGCACATGACTGAAACCTCACTGCAGATCACACAGCTCATGTCAAGCAGAATTGACCAGGAGCACACAGAGATGCACTGGGAAGTGTGGGCCCAGGGACTTGTCACACAGCAGCTTCTCCATGGGCATTGAGAACTCAATTACTCCTTGGACCTCTGCAAGCTCTCCCAATAACAACCATGCAACATCCCTGGAGAGTGAGTGACAGGAACCAGCCTGAACCTTCACCTCGATGGACAATGGTTACTTTTGTGCCAAGAAAAGAGCAGATTCCAAGGGTTTATTACCTTCATGGGTCCATGCCACTCACCAGTATGCAGAAGGCATTATTGCAGAATGGAAAGATGTGTGAGCCTGCTGCTGACACAACTGCTACCTGATCCAAAGATCAGTTATACATCACACCTTGCATTCTAACCTCGTAGGGAGAAATTTGCTTTAGGTAGGATTCTCCTAAGAAAGAGATTAGCTTTGGGAAAGGGCTGTTTCCTTTAGATAAATTTATATCTAGCCACAGATTGCTGTAGTCAGAGGGATCTATATGGAGCACTCTGAAGCGGATTAATGACCTTGTTTGATAATTGAACTGAGCACAGAAATACAGAGCAACATGCAGAGATTATAAGAGATCTCAATTGCACAGTATTTGCAGTTAAATGAGATTCAAGCAGTAGTAAAAGGCATTAATGTTAAAAACGTGCAGTGACATTACAGTACAGCAGGAAAATGTATTGTATCTCCTGGATAAAACAGGATTCATGCTTAGAGTCCAAAGGGAAGAATTAAATCAGCCTTCATGCAACGAGAGGAACCCAGCCTAAACGCAACGGGGTACAACAAAATGCCAACATTCAGGTTTTGAACCCCACACTGACTTCCAGGAATTGCTTTAGCTCTGAATCTTCTCACAAGTGCACTGTGCAAAGCGGGAAACGCCGGCAAGCCCCGGGGGCGGCGGAGCCAGCGGAGGAGGCGCCGGAAGAGCGGGGCCCGCCCGGCGGAGCCGACCCGGGCGCACGGGGCGGGCAGCGGGCGGCAAAGCCACGGAGCGCCGGCGGGCGGCTCCCGGAGGAGCT
>VXBI01012888.1:791964-807462 GCA_013397375.1 Toxostoma redivivum
CCCCGACCCGCCCCCGGAGCCGCACCCCGCGCCCGTTCGGCCTCGGGCCGCAGAGCGGCCGTGCTGCGCCCGCCAGAACACCGACCATCGCTGCCGAGATGCCTGGCCGCGGGGAATCGCGACCCACGACAGCGCTAAGCGAGTTCCAGCAGGGAGAGGCCGGGGACAGACGAGCAGCACCTGCACCGCCGGAGCCGAACGCGCCGTCACATCCGCACGCACGGAGCTCGTACCTGGGCTGCACCTGCTGACCTCCTGCAGGAACGTGCGCGTGTGCGAGCCGAAAGGCAGCTGCACCGTCAGTCGATCGTCGGCTGAGCTGATCTGCACAGTCACGTCCGAGCCTGAGGACAGCGGGAGAAAGAAAGAGCTGTGGGTCGTGCTGACAAACCTTCACAAACTGAGCTGAGCGTTTCTCCGCTCTGCAACGGTGGGTGTGCACATGCATGCAGCCTTTGGCAACATCTCCCCGTGCCTTCTTACCGTGTTTCTTTCCAAAATTTTACATGAGAATGCCACTTAAAATATAAAACCCATCATTTATTAAAAAAAATTATTTTGCTTGTTCAGGAACAATAATTAATCTTCCAGTAGCAGTTTAAAAACATACGGAAAATTAGTTCTCTTGGTTGGATGGGCTGGCGATGCTCATAAGCACCAGCTAACAGTGGCTGGAGCCACAGGGCACAGCCCCTCCCTAGTCAGCTTCCCCGGGGCCAATAACCCCCCACTCCTGCCCCACTGTGCAGCTGGCACAGGGCCCAGAGCACCTGAAACGCAGGCACTAAAGCAACCCCAGAACTCACCAATGACGTGAAGGTCACCATCGAGTACAACTGCAAAAGCAAAACAAAGTTCAGTTGAAAGCTAAGCAACAGATTTGCAGACCGCGCTGATACTTTGAGATTAGTGAGCTCGGCAACTTCTCCAAACTCCAAACTTTTCCTGCAGGAACAGAGTCAAGCAGAACAAACCTGCTGGGCAGTGGCTGGGGCCTGGTGGGACATAGGTACTCTGGTCCTCACAGGGCCCTGCCAGAGATGCCACGGGATGCACAAGTTTCACCAAGGATAACAAACTGTTAAAAAACGTGGAGGCAGAATAGATTGCCAATTTCAGGAAGCAGAAGAGCAGAATATGGACTCCAAACCCCTTCATCCCATTCTTTGGAACCGGCCCCTGAGCCACCACAGTGTGTTAGTACCTTCTTCCACTGCAAAGCCATCTGTGATGGGGATCACTCTCTCCAGCCAGACGTCCTCAGCTGTGATGGCCATCCGCCGGTGAGTGTACACATAGATCCTGCAAGCACAGAGTACACGTGGAGGCAAAGCCTCCTCAGTTCTGGCATGTCTGCAGACAAACACAGACGCCCTCCCACCCAGCAGCACCTGCTAGCACAGCCTCATGCAAATCCCAAAGTAACTCCTCCACCAAGTGCCCACCCACCTGCTCAGCCCATCACTTAAATGTGTTCACATTACTGGCAGAGCAGAGCAGAGCAGCTCAGGGTCTGGGGTTCTCACTGAGCACCCATAATACCATCAAGGCACAATGCCTTCAAACTGCTGCCCTACAGGACTGCACCCTGGTGGAAAGCCCTTGGGAAGGGGTTCCCGGCTGGCTGCCGAGGCTCGTGGGGGACCCGCAGAGTTCTCCCGGACGCTGTCCCTGCCCGCCCCGCGCTCCGGTAGGCACCCACGCGTGCTGCCCGCGGCGCTCCACCAGGCCCAGCAGCCGGCTCTCCACACTGTCCCCCGACGCCAGGAGGCCCTGAACCGCCTGCGGCCGCGGGTCAAGGAACGGCGCGACAGCGGCAGCGAGCGGGGAGAGCGGGCAGGAGCGGCCGGGACGAACCGGAGGGAGCGGGGAGGAACCGAAAGGAGCGCGGCGGGGACAGAGGGAAGGAGCAGCGGGAACAGAACGGAGGAGACGGGGACAGCGGGAGGGAGCGGGGATCGGCAGGGACAGCGGGATAGAGCGGCGCAGACAGCGGGAGGGAGCAGCGGGAACAAACCGGAGGGGACGGGACAGCGCGAGGGAGCGGGAATCGGTGGGGAGGAGCGACCGGGACAAACCGGAGGGAAAGGGGACAGCCCGGAGGGAGCGACGGGGACAGTCCGGAGCTGGGAGCGCGGCAGCACCGCTACACCGCGGCCGATCAAAGGATACGATCCGGCAGGTCGCCCCCTCCGCTAGGCTCTCCTGGATGGCGACCGACTGGTCCATGTCCGGCCCGGCAGGGCGGCGGACGGCGCTCCCCGGGGCCGGCACCCGGAGGCTCTCCCGCCGGCGGCTGCGCTCTCAGGGCGGCTGTCGCAACGCGATCGGCGCGGCGGCCGCGGCTCCCCCCACCGGGGCCGCCCCCGCTGCCGCTCCGTTACCGCTGCGCTCCGGAAATAACGGGGCCGCCACCGCAAGCCCCGGTGGGAGCGGTCTGGCTCGGCAGGGACGGCGGCCGGGCGGATACAGCGCGGAGGGATGGGGGAGTCTCGGCTCGGCCCGGCCCGGTACGGCCGCAGCTCCTGCGCCCCCGGTTGGCCCCTCCCGGAAGGAAAGGGAGACTGAGGGGGAACCTCTCGGGTCGGCAGATATTGGAAATAATAATTTCCATGGAAAATCGCGAGACGCTCTTATTTTCGGTCGCATCTTAAATTATTTTTTTGGTTGAATTTCAAGACGGCCCAGCACAAGAGCCGGGTTATTCTTCAAATCAGTGCATGCAGAGTGTGGGAGTAAATGCTGTTAAATATCACCAGAGCCTTTTGCACTGTTGAGAAGGAGCTGGGCTAAATCAGCTCCTTCCACGGATGTAGGACACGTAGGCGAAAGACAGGGAAAACCCGAGTGGTCTCGGTCAGTGACAGCTCTGCACCACGGCCCCAGTCCCTCTCTGCTCACCAAGGGACAAGGGAGCAGTCTGAAAACACTGCTCTAAGCACCAAACCTTACAAGAATTGTGGTGCTGGGGCGTGTTTTTGAGATAGAAGAACCCTTGACATGAATACACCAACACTGGCCTGACACAAAGTAAACACACACCCCAAACGCTGAGCTGTGGTTTCCCTGTACAGAACAGGCACTGCGGTGTGGGAAGGGCCAGCTGTGGTAGAATTATGTGTTTTTCATGCAGCCCCACATCCACCCCGTTAGGGCTGGCCGTGCTCCATGGCGGCCAGCACCACCAGTCCATCTTGCTGGGAAAGTTCTCAAGGCTCCAAGGGCTCAAACCCACCCAGCCCAGCTCTCCCACCCTCCCACAGGTCACACTGTGTTCAGCCACACTTGAAACACCAGCACCAAAGGGGGCTGACACAAAGATTTTAATATTTTGCAATCTTTTCTCTAAGGAACCAGTGGCAGCAGAGGACAGGGATGGCAGGGAACAGCACTGTTCATGTTCATTGACTCCAGGTAATTCTGCCTGGCCAGCTCCTCCTGTACTCTGTGTGCTCACCTCTGGGCTCTGCCTTTAGCAGTAGAGAACCACAGATGTGAAACAGAATCATCTAAAACATGAGATGCTTTTAGATTAATCCCACTTCCCTGCCTAAGACTGGGACATGAAACATAAAGTTACTATTTTACATACATGGCCAAGAAGCATTTCAAAAAGACCTGTTTGAAACTAACAGGTCAGAGGGGGTGCAGGGAGACTGTGCCACAAGCAGGTTATTGATTAGAGCAGCCCCTGTGCCTCAGTCAATGCAGAATTTACTGGGTTTTAAGGAGGCCTAAAACCATCTTGTTCCAGCTCCTGAGGTCCCCCATTCCAGCAGCACAGAGGCTCACACTGCACCACTCCCAGGATCCACAATTAACTTGCAGGTCTCTCAGGTCTACAGGATTTGGGCGGGGTAGGGTAGAATCCCTTGATGTAGCTTTCTGAGTGCACAGATTAAATGCTTTTCCTCTGGATACACAGCGGGATTTTCAAGTATTTAACATTAACTGAAATGCCAGGACTCACCCATCCTGGGATGGTGCAGGATTCAGAGTTCAGCTTAAGGGGGAGTTTAGCATCAACAGCAAGGTCCTGTACAGGGCAAGCAAAGGTGTGCCCAGGGTGTGCAGCTACCCATGAGCAGATGCAGAGGGCCCTGGACACCTTATTGATGGGAGGGACAGTACAGAGGGTGTTTGCTAGCAAACTTGGCTGAAGTCAGAGAGCAGCAGGATCCTACTGATCCTACAGGAGAGGCTGTGGAGCTGCCTGACTGCTGCCTAACCCCAGAGAGACGTGGAGACCCTGTAATTCAGGAGAAGGAGCAACCCACATGCCATGACCTTCAGGAGCGGAGCCAGTGTCACCTGCCCAGCACTATTGACATGAACTTTACCATCCAGTTTGAGACAGCTGGCTTTTGGGGTGGCTTGGCAGCACTCCTGGTAACAGGAAGCCTTCATCCCACTAGCACAAACTGGTTTGGCAGCCTTGCAGGCTTTGCTACATCCTGCCATGTAATTCAAGCCCATCTTCTTCATCTGGAAGGAGAGAGATATTAGCCTGGGGGTCATGCGTAGCCTTTAGAATTAGCATTACAGGAACACAATGCTCTGCAGCCCCAGGCCATACCTCACAGAAGTCCTGCCCCAAAATGCATCTAGTGATGGTCTTCCTGCCTTTGAAACACTGGTCCCCGTGACAGGAAAATGCTGCGCACACTTTCCCCTAGGAGAGAAAGGACAGGGAGACCACATCTGTCCATCAGACTCGAAGGACAAAAACTGCATGTCAGACAGCCCTTCACTCCCCAGGGCTCCTTTCCACCCCCCTCTCTTCTGCTGGTATTTGTGCTCTCAGGCATTTTAGATTCAGAGATAAAGGAGTATTCTGAAACTGCAAGAAACTACTGAAAGACCAGCAAAGCAAACAAGTTTCAAGTCTCTTTTTCCTTCCTCTTCTGGGTTCTGTGAAGATAAGCACCTTCCCCTCCACAAGGTTTGCAGAGCCTGGCAGGTCCTGCACCCTCCGTGCAGCTGCAGAAAGGCTCATCCCATGGTCAGGTCAAACTGCCTGAGCTGATGGAAGCACTGGTCAGGGGAACAGGCCAGATGGACAGGGGTAAGGGCCACTGGACAGGGCTCCTGATGGACTCTTTACTTCCAGTGCTCATTCAGGGTTTGCTGCCCTTCCAGAGTCAGCTTTTTACCCCATAAAGCAAGTGGATGAGGGACCTTTTCCTGTCCCCTGCTCAGGAGGGAGCTCAGCCATCCCAGCAGCCACAGACCCCATAACCATGGATGCAGCAGCCTCTGCTCCTGTGGTACTTACATTCTGGGGGGGAGGCCGAGGGGTGGTGGTGGTGGTTGTCAGTGGCACGGTGGTGGTGGTGGGTGGAAGGTCACCTGCAGACACACGAGGAGCCCTGTGAAGCTGGACACACAGCCCACACGGGCCAGACTCACCAGCACTGCTCATACTGTGGTCAGAGCTGCCAGGGCCCCACCCTGCCCCTCATCCAGCTCCAAGGACAGAATGAGCCTCAAGCAGAAGGGATGCAGCAATGCAGCCACAGCCCCTCCACGACTCTGCCCACCCATCTCCCCCCTCTGATGCAGAACAAATCTGGGCTGATACCATAGGCAGTGGCATTGAGCTGCAGGCAGAGAGGGCCAGCACAGCACTCCAGGGCACACTGCTGCCTGCTCACACTGCCATTGGTCCTGCAGGGCTCTGCACCACACCCACTGGTACATCTGGCTGTGTAGTTGGTGCTGGAGAAACGATAAAGCTGCAACAGGCAGAGTCAAAAGATCAAATGAGTGTGAAGAAGTGCCATCATAAAAGACCAAAATAACTGACAGACTGTCAGAGAGGGAAGGGAGATGGGAGATGGACACAGAATAGAGCACATAGAGCACTGTGGATTCTGAGATAAAGGGAAGCCCCCTTGCATCTCCATACCTCGCAGTAGGTCTCATTATGGCAGGTGGTTGTTCCATTGGCCTGGGCTTCATCCTGGTAGCACCTCTCTCCGGAGCACTGGAAGCTCTGGCAGGTTTGCTGGTGAGACACCAGGGTGTCACCTCGCAGCAAAGCCTCCTGGCACAGCACTGCAGGGCTGTCCCCAACCTCACCCTCTCTGTCTGGAGGGGCCACCCCCACCTGGCCACCCACTGTGCTCTCTTCCACCACAGGAGATGCTCCCATGGCACTCCTGGTTCTTGTCACCGACCAGGTGGGCAAGTGACACTGACCATGGGGCTGCAGTGGCCCAGTAATGCCCCCTTTTCCATTCCTTGCCTTACCATTGTCTCTTCTTCTCCCTTCATAGAGGTGTTGGTGGCTGCCAGAGAGGCATTGTTGTTGGTGGCCACCACCATTGAAGTGTTCTTGGTGGCCATGGCCACCACTGAGGTGTTCTTAGTGGTCACTGAGGGCTCCTTGGTAGTTGCTGCCACCACCAAGGCATTCTTGGTGGCTTCTGAGGTGTTCTTGGTGGCCATGGCCATCACTGAGGTGTTCTTGGTGGTCACTGAGGCTTTCTTGGTAGTTGCTGCCACCACCAAGGCATTCTTGGTGGCTTCTGAGGTGTTCTTGGTGGCCATGGCCATCACTGAGGTGTTCTTGGTGGTCACTGAGGCTTTCTTGGTAGTTGCTGCCACCACCAAGGCATTCTTGGTGGCTTCTGAGGTGTTCTTGGTGGCCATGGCCATCACTGAGGTGTTCTTGGTGGTCACTGAGGCTTTCTTGGTAGTTGCTGCCACCACCAAGGCATTCTTGGTGGCTTCTGAGGTGTTCTTGGTGGCCATGGCCACCACTGCAGCATTCTTGGTGGTAGCCACCACCATGGAATTCTTGGTGACTGCCACCACTGCAGCATTCTGGGTGGCCACTGAAGTGTTCTTGGTGGTCACGGCCACCAATGAGGCCTTCTTGGTGGTCACTGCCCCTACTAAGGCGTTCTTGGTGGCTGCTGAGGTGTTCTTGGTGGCCGTCACCATGGTACTGGCAGCTGTATTATGTGCTGAAAAACAAAAAGCTCCTGCTTGGTGAAGGAAACACCAAGGAAGAACATGCTCAGTAAGCCCTGTGTCCCTTCCTGAGCCATGGCACAGTCCAGAGGGACTGCAGGAAGCATCTGTCACACTGTGGCTGGGAGGTGAAGTGGCAGTCAGTGACAGGATGTCCCCAACCAGGTCCACTTGCAGTCACCAACTGGGCAGCCCAAGAAGCAGGTCAGAGCCAACAGCCACCACAGCAGCACAGGACAGATGTTACAACAGCCTCTCTCCCATTTCCAGCCACATTGCCTGGCAAGAACAGGGAGCTAAACCACGAGGAAAGGTTCCTCACCTGTCCTGTCCTACAGAGCACATCCTGCAAAGGACAGACCAAGTCCCTGGTGCACCAGTCTGCCTTTGCCCCACTCCCCACAGGCCCCAAGATTTCACCTTGGGATACAGAGCTCACCTGCTGTGGCAAGAGAGTCCTGAAGACAGAGTTGCAGAGCCAAGATGCAGAGCAGCAAGCCTGGAATGGAGTGGGAATGACTGAGAGCACCACACCCACAGTCTGCTTTACCCACAGCCCAGAGAGCCTCCCCAGCAGCATGGGCAGCTCATCCTTGAAACAGTAAGCAGGGATACTCCTCCACCTTCCCAAAGCCCCAGGTGACCAGAAGGCACCCCTCGCCCCAGGGAAGCCTCTGGCACAGCCCACAACAGCTGGAGCAGAGGTGGGCCTGGGATGGGGGACAGACAGACCCTGCTCTCTGTCCCCATTACCTCGAATGGGGGGGACGAGCCACCGGTGTCCAGCCATCCTCATCCACCAACAGCTTCACCCAGACCTGGCAGAAAGAGGCATGGTCAGAGCTGCTCCCCCAAGGTGCAGGGTGGGCACCCCAGTACAGCTCTGTGCTCTACCTCCAGTGCTCAGCCCTGGGACAAGCAGTCCTGAGAGTCTCCCCAAACCCACCGAGGCCGCTGTGGCTGCTGGCAGAGCAGGAGCCCTGGGGAGCTCTGTGTGCTGTTGGTGTGGCAACAACCCTCCCCAGAGCTCAGCCCTGCAGGCACTGCTGGAGCAGGAGTCAGGGTGACGCAGTGGAAAGTCCCACCATGCAGGAGTTTGCTGCTGCTGCTGCAAGTGAAGATGTGACTGGCTCTCCATCCTCTATTTGCATTCCAAATGTTTACCTGTTTTGCTAAGGAAATGGTGGAAATGTGACTCCAAACAGGCTCCAAAGCCAAATTCTCCAAGGAGAATGGTAATACTCTCCTCCTGTTTTATGATTTAGGCTGAATCACCATTCCCTCAGGATCTGGAGTGCTGAAGCTCGTTCAGAGACCTCCAAGGCCTTTCCCACAAAGTGACAGAAAAGACAGAGCCAGCTGGCACCTCACCTTGCAAACCAGCCCAGCCACCACCCAGAACAGCTCTGGACATCCTTACTGAGCCCAGTGCCAGCCCAGCCCAGCCCCAGGGCAGAAAAGGAACCAACATCTGCCTGACATGGTCTCATCCCAAAACAACCTTCCCCCCAGGCAGGGAAAGAGCCCACAGCACTGACTCACCTGTCTGCCTATTCCTGAAGCACCTGCAGTCACTGCCAGCACTGGAGCACCTCTGAGCAGCTGCTGTTGTACCTGCCCTGCAGCCCAGCCTCACCCCTGCCAGCCAAGCCCCAGGGAAGTGTCACATGTGGCTCCACAGCAGCAGAGGCACAGAGGGCCCTGTACAGCAATGGAAAAAGGGCTTGTGAGGCTGGACATGTGGCTTGGTTTGAAAGACAGGTGTCTGCTAAGGAAGGCAGGAGCCTCTCTTGAAATGGAAAATGGAAACCCCCTCCCTCTAAATTATTGTAATTTTGAAATTAAGGAGCTTTCAGGTAAAGATAGGGAAATAGGAATAACAGTTTTTTATTAGGAAAATTAAAATAGTAACAAAAAAAAAGCAAAACACTGCCAGAGTCAGAATCCAACCTGACACCCCGTCAGTCGGTCAGGGTGTTGGTGCAGTGCCATTCAATGGTGGCTGCATCCTCCTGCAGTGACAGATGTGGTTCTGCTGGAGCAGTGCTCCTGGAGAAGGGGCAGTTTTCTTTCAAAGGTCCAGTGATGAGGTAGAAGGGTCTGGTTTTCTTCTGGAATCCAGTGGAAAGAGGCTGCCTTGGTTTTCCAAATCTCAGTTTTTATCTGGGTAGGAAATGCTTGGCCCCTCCCCCTGGGTGGAGCATCTCCCCATGGGATGATGGAATTTTATCAGCCATGGCCTGGGACTCCATGGCCCATGAACAGGAGATATCTCCTGGAGGGAGGATGGGCTGTGGGGAAGATAAAGAACACTGCCCCAGCTGGGTTAACAGCTGGCCCCCCCGAGATAAGATCACTGCCTTACGTGGTTTTAACAGATGGTGATAGAACACATGCTTTGGGTTACATCCTGTATTGCAACTCAAAATGTGTCACACAAGCCACCACTGCACTCAGGGGACTGGGGGGCACAACCACTGCCCCATGTGATGTGAGTGGCCTCTGCACAATGGACCAGCAAATCCTGAGGCATCGTGAATCCATGGGGTATGTACAGACACCTCCCAGCATGACACCAGGGGCCAAGGATGCTCCTGAAGCTACAACACAACACACACCTCTAAACACAACCTCTGTTCCCATCTCCATCCTCCTGCACTGCAGAAGAATCTGCACATGAACGACCCACCAGGTCATTCAAGCCAACAGCAGAGCCACAGAAATCACCAGAGCCAAACCTGAAGCTCATTTGGTAATTCCCTGAAAAAAATAATGGCCAAAGCTCCACAGGGAGAGAGACCCAAGGTAAAAACAGTTCTGTAAGCCAGGTGAGCTTGTTTTGTAAAGAAAACCACAAGTTCACACCAAGAGCTAGAAACAGGACCAGTACCCATCAGCACACAGTGTCCACGTGCTTCAGTAACCCTCACCATAAACATTTCCAGCAGAGTGGAAATAAGAGAAGGAATTTTTTCCAACAGTTGTGTAAAAAGCATTTTAAACACACTGTAATCAAAACTCCTTCCAGCACATGAAAGAAGACAAGTCTCTTGGCACTTCCTAAATTACAATGACTTTATTTGTCAAGATATTTTTTTAATATAAAACAATGTCACAAGTCTAAGTGGCTAACTAGAAAGTGACTCTATAAAGTATTCTTGAAATCTATATTCATGCACATACAAAATCCAGACAATGAAGAATTCAGAGCTGCTGCCAGATCCACTCTCTCTGCAGATGTGTGATCCTTCACCTGGGGACAGCTACAGCAGCCCTTGGCGTTTCAGATCTTCATATGTCTTCTTATTCACCACGTTCCCACTGGAATCCTCATATTCCTCCTGGAACAGAATCAGCAGTTTAGAGACAGCACTCAAATGTTAGCCAAGAGCAGCCACTGAACATGAGCACCCTGCCAGAACCTCTGTGCAGGAAGGCAGGCAGTGGATCTGCCAGCAGGTCTTGGAGAAGAGCTCAGCCAGGGCCAGAGTCATTACAGGTTGCCCTACAGATTTTACTTTCCACTCTTGCCCTGCACACTGCTGAAAAATGGCTTTGGAACAGAAATTTAGGAAAAGGCACCAGTGTAAGTGAGGACACTGCTGTCACCCAGGAACAAGGGGTTCCCATGGACACAGGAGTGGAGACAATGCCTCTCACTGCTCACCTCTGTATCGGGCTGCCACCTCTCTGAAGCCTTCTGCTGTTTCAGCTTTGCCCACACTGCAAACACAAGGTCAAACAGGATCTATGTCACTTCCCTCGAGATACTGGTTTTTAATCCAGTAAAATATATACATGAGCTTTTTTGGGACATGAGACCAAGGTCAAAGCCACTCCTTCACAAAAGGTGGTGCTCTTTAACATGTTCCCTGATCTGCCAACACTACTTACATGAGACTGCATCCTCAATCTGTGTGACATTGGCAAAGTGTGCTGTGTTGGGAATGCCCAGGCACCGCATTCCATGGGCATGTCTCCACTCCTGGGGGAAAAAATGAGGTCAGTGTAAGAGAGAACACCACATCCTCCTCAATGACAAAGAGCACAAAAGACATTAACATCTGAACAGGGTGCAAAACATACTATCAAAGTACAAATCTACCAGTCCTCTATACAAACATTATTTTCTTGTCCTGCAGACAGTAACACCACACCAGCCATCAACAGCCACACTGCACCCATCAGACCTGAGCACAGGAATTCAAATGTGTCCAAATGGGCAGGATGGCAGCATCAGCAAAAGAGATCTCCATATGCCTGATATGATCTCTAGGTCCTGTTGCATAGCCCTGCAGCACAAGCTCAGACCCACATGGCAGAATTGCTGCTCAGGGACCCAGCAGTGACTCATTACAGAGGCTGAATGGATGCAGCAGGGCTGTTCCTGCAGGGAATGTCACTTACTGCAAAGTGCCGCTGGAACGCCTTGGGCCCTCGGTAGGTGTAGTTACCACAGATCTCACAGTTGTAGTTGATGTTCAGCCCATGGAGTTTATACAGCCAGTAGGGGATGGGCTGCAAGCAAGGAGACATGAGGATTAGGTCACATGGCAAAGAAGCAGAGAAGCAGCATGGAGTCAGTGACCTCTCCCACTTCTCCAGGCCTGAGTCTCAGTTACCTTCCCATCCCAACCAAGAGGCAGATTTTTAGGGTTATAAATGATTTCATTTTCTTCATCTTCACTCTCACTCTCACTGATCTGCTCTTCCTCCTCCTCCTCTCTCTCCTCCCCTGTCCGTGCCTGCTTACGTTGCACGTTCTCGTGGGTGAGGTGTCTTTGTTCCTGGGGTGAGAGAAAAGAAAGGATTGTCCACCCACCATGACAGCAAAGTCAGGCCTAACTCTTGTAGTGAAAAACTTCTTCAGAAGACCAGTGTGAAGCAGAGAACTCCCACCTTACTCAGCCAAATAATTTCAGTTTTTAGTACACCTTGTATCACCTATTAGCACTTCCAGTGTTACTACAGCAGCAGCCATCCTCCTGAAAATAATCCCCCAAAACTGAAGGCAAGGAGCAAGGCAGATCAAGTAAAGGTTTGCACAAAGGTTTGTGACTTATGCACAAAACAGATGTGATGCAGCACACTGATGTGATGCTGTCCGTGAAAGCACTATGGAAAGATGAGGACAACATTCCCGTCACTACTTGACAGCTCTGAAATAAAAAGCTCAATAACAAAATAAAATCCTTACCCCAAGAACTTCCACATATTCATAAATCTGAGCTTCCAGGAAGGCAAGATCTTTATTTCTTTCTGTGTCTCTGAAATAGATGAGGTATCTTCATTAAACACAAGTTCAGCTCTGATGCTTTCCCGTTTGGTTCAGCATTATTTAGTCCAACATGATAAGCTTCTAATACTCCAGAATCTGTTCTAACTACACAAGAGTGGTGACTATAGAACATTCCTCATCCAAGAGGAGAGAACATTGCCAGCCTCAGAATAATCTCTAAGAACTCACCTTTTGCTTCCTTTTGTTTTTGGATTCTTAGCAAACAAGGAAGGATCAAGAGCTTCCAGGGATTTGCCTTTAGTGCTAAAAAGCCTCTGAGCACGCTCCTCCAGAGTCCTGCAGAGAAGCAGGGAAGGGATTAGGTTAGACTGCAGTTTTACATTTCCTGAGAACTATTTGAATTCATGCAACAAAATTCCATAAATATAGCTTTTAGGAAACCATGAGACTCCTTCTATCTTTGTCTTCATTCCTCAAGTCAAAGTCTGCTGTACCAGGGACCAGTTCAGAGCAGCAGATCCCACTGCTTGGTTCTTAACATTTTATCTTTCAAACATCACTGAGGTAATTCTAGTACAACAGAGCACACGAGTATCCCAGAAAGAAATGTGATATAGGAACACCTCAGAAATTGAAAGGAACTCCACAAAGACTGCACTTTACCCGCCACACTTCAGCCCCAGAGCCAGCAAAGCTGATTTTAATCTGTCCAGTCCCAGGGAGGCCAATTCCTGTTCAATTAAACAAACCACTGTAAGAGACAAGCTGTTCAACACATACAATATGGATATAGTCCACTTTAGCTTTCTAATGAAGAAAAATCTCTGGTGCACAGTATTCCAGAAAGGACTATCAACAGTCTACCCCTTCACCCAGGGAAATGTGACAAATCTAAACAGGTCTTTCAAGTTATATCCCCCCATAGGAGATATACATCATCAGCACCATCAAAGTTTTACCCAGAAAGCACAGAACCAGGGACAAAAACGCAGCACTAAAATTACACAAAACCCCCAAATGACTGAAGTTCCACCTGCTCAAAATGTGGCAGTAAGTGCAGAGCACTGGAAACATACCTCCCAGGAGGAGAAGGCTGAGAGGTCCAGGTGGGCACCAGCATGGGTGAGGGCACTGCTGGTCTCTTTCTGCCAAAAAAACCACAAGAGTTGCAGGACATACTACAACACTTCTGGCCATAGAACATTTTAAACTCAAGAAAAGCAGTCATTTCACAGAGAAAAATCCTCTTACTAAACTGAAAACGGAGCAATAGAAAAGATGCAAAATAAGCCAACCTGAAACAATGCTTGTTTTAAACCTGTTATGCTGGGTTTTAAATACAATTCAGTATCACTCTGCACCGTGGTGACACAGAGCTGCAGCCCTCACTGTCACGGTCACCCCCAGCAATGACTTTACACAAATGGCTCACACAACCCCCTCACAGACACAGGAACACCACCCAGGCTCAGGCTGCTCACCGGCCAGCCCGGGAACGTGCCGTTCTCCCACTTCTTCTCAAACTCCGTCTGAATTTTCCCAAAAAGTTCATTCTGGTCCAGTAATGGTTTCACTCGATCTGTGTAATCCTGCAGGTACTCAAGGAGCATTTCAAGATACCTGGCAGGGGAATCATGAGCACAGGTAATTCACTATCACCATCTAACCACATCTTTGGACAATCACTACCCCCCAGTGCTGCAGAGGAAAGTGACCAAGGTCAGGACAGTTTTCCACACAGGATTTTCTTGACATAGCAGTTCCAAGGCTACATTAAAGCTCTTCCTCTGAGCTGAATGTGGCTCTCCACATTTTTGCTGCACTGCAAGTTTGCTTGGGGCTCAGACACAGGACTGAGCTCAGGGACCCAATCTATGTGAGTTAAGTTTGGTTGTTAATTATAATCTCAGCAGCTGAACACTTCAGAAACAAATTCCTTCTCATCAAGTGTCATAAAGAAAGCAGGCAGGCAAACGGGCTCACCTCTTGTATTCAGCATTTTTTCTCTCCTTGGGAATATCGAAGAGTTGGTCAAATGTGGATAAGTAAGTGATATAATCCAATTTCTAAGAATAGAAAGTCTGAGTCAGAGTTCATACACAGACAAATTAACATCCAGTTCCCAGAAAAGAGAAGCCCCAGCCTGTCAGGGCTTAGAGATCCCCGGGCCCACACACAGCAACCACTCACCTCTGATGATTTCAGGTTAATGTACTTGAGGTAACAATCATGCAAATCCAAGTATCGTCCATACCCTTCCTCATCTGTGAATTCCACCAGATCTGTAGGAAAGATCATGAAAAACTTTATTATGAGCTTAATATTCCCTACTTATTATACAACTGGTTTTGAACTGGAAAAGGATTAGCTGTGAAGTCATTTATGCTTAAGGAAGGTGCTGTGATGCCTCTGACACTCACTGAGCAGCCCCAACTGCTGCTCTGTGCAAGCACCAGAACATTCCTCAGGAACAGCAGACTCACTGGGGAACATTCCAGGGACTGCATCTCAGAAGCATTTAGATGACAAGAGAACTTTTAGAATTCATTTAGTAAAAGGGAGGTGAGGTCCTGAAACATGCAAACCAGATCAAACAACCTATTAAATAATGCCAGAGCTCGAGCAAACTACAAACTTACTCTGAGCTTCTTCACTCGGGTTGTCTCTGGCCTTCAGCAGCTCCTCAAACTCCACTGACATAGGAACACAGATCTGCAGGGGCAGATACAAGCCACTCAGTGATTTACTTCAGCTCCTGTCCCAGAATAACTAATATAAAATCACACAAAGTGGAAAATAATGAAATTGCAAACAGAAGAGACTCAAAGCTTTGTCATCTTTCTTTCTACACAAAGGCAAAAGCATGGCTTTAGCCAACACAAGAAAGGTGAGATCTGATCCCAGCACAGCTGAACATCCCTGTTCTAGCAGGGAACAGGGTGAGTGTGCTGCACTGCTCCCTCACATGCTGCCTGACCCTGAGCAGCTGTGCTCAGGTGACTGCTGAGTGTTCGCAGTACTCGTACGTTAATGCAGTAATACTGGGGAAACAAAAGCTCTGTTTCATGTAGAACCCAACGGAGCACATCTCACCTGTTCCTATGGAGCAGGTAACTACTCACCTCATTTGGATGCTTCCTGTGAAATTCCTTAATTTGCTTCAGTCTGTTGTAAAACTCCGCAAATTCATTTGGCCCGGAAATGGCGCTGAGCTCTTCCTTACGTAGGCTACGAGTTCATGGACAACAGATTATGAAGGGAAGGGAAGGGAAGGGAAGGGA
>VXBI01012888.1:808487-866292 GCA_013397375.1 Toxostoma redivivum
CGCACCGTGGACTTCTTGGTGAGCATCTCCTTCACCATCACGTCCATGAGCCGCTCCCGCTCCTCATGGTACCGCCGCTGCTGCTCCAGGATCGTCTCCATCCCGCGCACGGCTCCCACTACCGCCGGAAGGCCCCGGCAAGGCCCGGCTGTGTGTGCGGGACCGTTCCGGTTCCGGGGCGCGGCGCGGTGCTCGGCGCGGCCGGCAGGAGGCGACTGCGGCCCGGCCGGGCCCGTGTCCCCGCGCGGTGTTTGGTGGCACTGGGTGTCCCGAGGTGCAGGTTTGTGTTTGGGGCAGGGCTGCCCCAGCCTCGAGGCCTCTCCGCTGCCGAGGCCGAGCCGGGCCGGTGTCTCGGTGCAGACTTTGCTTTCAGACAGTCCCCGAGCCACGACCGCGGTGCGAGTCCTGCACAGACACCCCGGCTGCGCATTCCACTTGGGTTTCAACTGCCTTCTTCAGATCCACCCTAAATCCAAGGACGGATTTTATCCCCACACTGCCAAATGCAAAACTGTAATTACATTTTAACTCACTGAATACGAATAAATTATTCGTATTTTTCTGCCATGCATGATCAATTACTCTAAGCCGAAAGCAGTTTACAAAATTGTCTTAATTAATGGCAGACAAAGATGATCCTTCACTGAGGAAAGGATGATGCTGCAGGTAAGAATGTTCTCCTTAATTACTCCCTTGCATTACAGGCTGTCCCAAAGTACATCGCTTTTCTTTATGAATGCCTGTCTAAAAATTAAAAATAATATATATGATTCTGAACTTTGGTGTTCTTCCGTTTCTCTCTGCATGAAACTTAATCTCTGGAAAGGGACGGAGTTGAAATCCAGCAGTGTCCCATCCAGCCACATGGCCTCCTTGTTTTGGGCTGCTGGCATCAGGAGGATCCAGGTGGGACAGGACCAGCCCTTGCATGACCACCTTCCTCCTCACCCACAAATGGCAGTGCACATGGGAGGAGGTGGGAGAAAATTGGCCAAAGAGATGTAATTTCATTCCAGGGCAGCAGCACAGCCTCTCAGGGTCTAGGAGCTGAAATGCACAGAGTATCCTGAACTGGAAGACACCCATGAGAATCATCAAAGTCCAACTCCTGGCCCTGCCAGGACTCCCCAGGCAGTGGCTTGAACCTGGCTCTGCCCGTGGGGGCTGCAACGCTGTCCCTGATCCACAGTGGTGTGGGAGAGCACAGCTTAGGCAGATTTGGTCAATGCCAGGGTCTCTTTCTACCCCTGCAGTGCTGCCCCATGTCCTCAGCAGCTTCCCCACTCCCACCTCAGCAGCACAGCAGCCCTGGCCTGACCCCCCTCACACCACTTCTTGTGCTTAATAAAATTTCCATGACTCTTTCAGACCCGCACTCCAGAGTCTCGGGGGATGTTTGTGCATGACATCACTCTCCCCCTCCTGTAAATCAGGCACTGGGCCATGTACAGCCATGACCCATTCATGACAGGGATAAAATCCAGATGTTCCAGTGCTATGTGCAGCTGGGTCATTTCCTTTTTTGGCTAAAAACGTGAGGCTCTGGAGGCTGACTGAAAGAGGAGCCTGGGGGCCCTTTGTGCAGAAACCTTTTGCGGTTAATCCCTGGAAACAGCACTGCAGAAAACCCGGCTTGTGCTGCTGCTGCTGGAGGAGAGGATCAGCTGGGAACCTCTGGGCTGGAGCTGCTCATTCACCCTCCAAGGCCCAGCACAACACCAGAGCCCAGCCCAGGTCACAGGGCAGCAACAGCAACAAAAATCATGCTAGAACTCCATCAGCCACCAGAGCAGCAATCTTTGAAGCAGTCAGGAATGTGCACACACCAGTGCCATGGTCCTACACTGAGGCACCCCATGGATTGTGCCCATCCTGTCCTGGAGCAGCACCCACGGGAGCTCAGCCACTGTGCTGGGGGGGCCGGAGCAGGCACGAGAGAAAGTCATGGCAGCTATTAGTAAATGTAAAGGATGTGTGGAAAATAGTTCCATATGTTAGGAAATAAATGGCTCCCCAACTGATAAACATGAGTAAAGAGCACGCAGCACTTCAGGGAAGGCTGCCAAGAGGGACCACGGATATCCTGGCTGGAGGCTGCAGCAACAGCTACCCAAGTCCCCTTGGAATGTCATGGCATGGGCAGGCAGTGCACACTGCAGGGCAGGGTGTCCTGGCAGGGGCAGGCAGTGCACACTGCAGGGCCTGGAGGCTGCTCTGCACCACGAGGTTGGTTTGGTACCAGTGATCCCGACAGTCCCACAGCCAGCCTGGACACACAGAGTGGTGCCCACGCAGGAGTGACATCCTCCGTCCTGCTGGGGCCTGTCCTGCAGAACTGCCCGCCTATACAGACAGCAAGCATGGACAGATGGACACCTCTAGCCTCAGGAACCCACTGCAGCCACGCAGCAGAAGGAGGAGATGCTGTTGCTCTGCCACAACCACAGGTCCTGCATGGCTGGGGCTGGGCTGTTGTTTGGGAAGGCAGCCATGAGCACTGTGGGGTTGCCTGTTCCCAGAATGGGATTAGGGACAAGGCAAGGCTGAGCAGAGCCCAGCACCAACTCAGTGCTCTGTCCTGTGTCTGCTGTTCAAGAGACACAGAAGAGCAAGTGTCATGAAAACAATTTATTGTATAAAGCTGTAGGAAATACAGAGGACGCTGAAGTTTAGGACAATTCCTTCTGGAGACGGCTCCAAGCTCCTCTCATAATAGCAAACACACAAACTGATTTGCTGTCATCAAAGCTTCCAAACAAGGATTCAACAAGGATCTGAACACAGAATAATAACACTTCAACATGCATAACATTTTCTGTTCCTAGGTGAAGCCCGGGTTGGGGGCTTGCCCCTTCATCCTGTAGTTGTGTACAAAATGATGGATATTCATGATGAATGAGTACAAAAGGGGGAAAAAAATCACAAGAACAGGTTTTCAGAAAAGCAGATGGCTAAGCAGTAAAGCAGGGTTGGCAAAAGTGCCCCAGCAAGACAGAAGCAGAAGGATGTAGAGATAAGGCAGGCATGAGCATCCCACTGAGAGGGGCCTTAGCCCAGGGCCAACTCAGCCATTGGGTAAAAGGATTGCTCAAGGCCTCATTTGAGTCTGGGATGGCTCAAGACACCCTGTTTTGCAGTTAAGGCCAACTGGGACCTGGGCAATGCAAAGTCCCTTCCAACAGGTGCCATCTTTGCTTTGCTTCTTGTTTGGGACACAGGGCAGGACGAGCATGGCTGGAAGGAGCCGCCACTCTCTGCCTGCCACTGGGGACACAGGCAGCCCTGGAGGAGCAGGTTGTGGACATCCTGCTGCCCCCTCAGCTGCTCTCTGTGCTGGAGCCCTGTGCTCTTGCAGACCCTCCCAGCAGCTACTAATCACAGGCACAATCTGTGGCCAATGCTCCCTTCCCTGAATTAATGGAGGTCTCTGGTGTTCCCAGTGCTGCTGGCAGCTGGGCTCTGTATAGCAGTGCCCATCCCATGGATCCTCATGAGAGGAATGGAGGAATAAAGCCCTGAGTGCTCTCAGCCTTCAGCATGCTCTTCTCTAAGGCTCAGCCAGATGCATATGAGCATCAGCAGGCCAGCACTCCCAGCTCCAGCTCAGCCACCCCAGCCATGGGAGGTCACAGCACAGGTGGATGGGAATAGAGTAGGTGTGGGTGGGCAGAATGCCCCATACCTACAAGTGACTTGAACTCCTCATTCACAGCTAAGACAGCACCTCCACGGAGGTGCTAAGCAAAGGGTCTGGCCTGCAAAGAGTGAGGTACTACAGAATTCCAGAGGTGGATCCCATCTGATAGGATGTATGCTCTTCTCCTGGCCACACTCCAGCCTGGTGTCCCCAAACCTCCAGAACAGAAGACATGCCCGTCATGCCTGGGCCAGCTGTACTTACAGGAAGGCTGTGCAAAGCCAGCTGTGACACAGGCCAAGCTGCATGGCCAAGCTGCATGGCCCTGAGACACTGCCTTGTGTCACCTAGTGCGAGGGAAGCACATGGAGAAAGAAGAGAAGTCAGCACTGTGCCAGGGGGTGAATACATGCTTGCCAACGAGCAGATCTAGGAGCCCAGTGCTGAAGCCACTCCTGCCCTTTGCTCAGCTGGGGCCTGGGCTCGTGCCTAGTTAGACTGGAAGCGAAAAGAAAGAGTAAATAATGGGGGGTCTTGAAGCTCCTTTTTCAGCTTTATTTGGCTTTGACTGCACAGAGCCATAGCACAGCATACTCTAGCCTTCAGGGAGGGGGTACAGGAACCCTCTGAAGACACCACGGTTCGGGGTCAGCCCCCATCTCCGGTGCCTTGTGCTCTGCCCCTGAAATGCTGCTGGGGAATGTGGCACAAAGGCCCTGAAGAGTAGAGGAAGCCCCTGCTCCGTGGTGTCCTCGAGGGCTCATAGGTCACTGCTGCAGTCACGGCACAGGATCTCATCGTTGTCAGGGATGAAGCCTTTCCCCACCAGCGAGGTGCTGCAGCGGGCACAGTTGAAGCAGTTGTGGTGCCAGTGACGGTCCTCAAAGGAGACGTATTTGCCACCACCGAAGCCTGTGGGAGGGACAGAGGGCAATGTCAGAGTCTCTGGGGAAACTGGGATATGAGCTTCCTGAACAGACCCTGGCCTGCTTATCTCCAGGTCAGGATGTGCCATCTTCACACATGGCACTGGTGGTGGCACCCAAAACACACCCCGGGATCAAATATATCTGAGATGTGAATCTCCACTCTGGTGGGGGAAAAGCATTAAAATTGCTTCAGAGCAGACTTTGCAGGCTTGACATATTTTGACCAGAATCATGATTTTCTCCTCTAGGAGGAGCAGGGAGAGGAGCTGCACCATCACAGTGGATGAAGGCAGACAGAACTATTCGAATCCTGGGAAAAGCCATCCTGCCACCAGCTCCACAGGAGCTTCCTTTCTCTGCTGGCAGTTGTTGGGACTGGTGAGCTGTGACCCTCTTCTCCCCAGGACTGCAACAAACTCAAAAGGACCAGAGGGGAAATGGATGCCTGGGAGCTGTCCTCAGCCAGAATCAACCTCTGAGTCACCAGCTGATTCACAGCTTCTCCTGCCTTCCCAGCAGCAAGAACCTGGGAGTTGCAAGGGGGAATGTCAAGTGGGGGAGGGCAGGAAGGAAGCCAGACTCTCTTAGGGGGTTCTGCAGAAGAGGATCCCTTACATCCCCTGCCTTAGGCAGGGTACAGCAGGTCCAGACTCCCCTGCACCATGTGCTGCTCTTGGCTTTCCCTGTCTGTGAACAAACTTTTCATAGGACATGGCAATCAGTATCAAAAAAGGCAAGCTAGAGACATGAGATCATGGTTTGAGGGGTTACTCTGGAGCCTTTACCTGCGGGTAGAGGGAATTCCTCCCACAGGACACAGTTCACCACTTTGAAAGATGCAGACAAAGGGACAGAAGTAGCCCCAGGACCACTGCACCACGGGGTTCCTCGGAGAGCTGTTCTGCTCACCTGTGATGGGCTTTGTACACGCACTGCACTTCTTGGCATAGAGGTTCCCAAAGCACTTGATGCAGTATGGGTTGTCATCCTGGGAGGTGAACTGCTGCCCAGCCAAGGGGGTCTTGCAGCCCGTACAGACAAAGCACTCCTTGTGCCAGGGCTCATCCCTGTAGGTCACTCCTCCCTTGGTGAGGGTCTGCAGGAAGAAAACACATGCAAAGGGAAACAGCCCAGCCAGGATGCTAGCACCTGAACCCTCCTCTGGCAGGGCTCAGGCAGGAGCAGGGAGTTCCCTGTCCCTGCATCAGAGCTGGGGGCTCTGGGCTGTCAGGCCACACGTACCTTTTTGCATCGAGTGCAGCGAGGAGCGAACTTGCTCTCGTAACAGGGGACACAGTAATAATCCTTTTTGTCTGGGATGAAGGACCGTGACCCTATGGGCTGCTGGCAGCTGCTGCATATGAAGCAATGCTCATGCCAGGTCTGTCCGTTGTACTCCAGCTTACGGGAGCCTGCAAAGAGAGCCCTGCAGTGACAGAAGGGAGCAGCACACATGCACACAGGGATGTGGGGGGCCGGGCAGGATGAACTGTGGTCCTGTACACCTGGCTCTATGCTTCCCCTCCCCGTGGCAGTTCAGGACCATGGGCAGCTGGAGAGGGGGCCTCAGGCCCACAGCACAGCCATAAGGGGAGGGCTGCAGGAACACGTCCCCAGCACTGGCACAAAGGCCATGGCAGAGATGCCTGACGTAACCTGCATCTGAAGATGGTGCCAAAATAGCCAAGACACACACACCTTTGCCTCAGGCCTTCTCCAGAGACACTCACACATCTTCAGTCATTCTGTCTCTTCTTGTCAGCACACAGCAGAAAATGCCCAGGAAACCCTTTGTTATCTCCTCCCTCATTCACTTCCCCATGAAAAAGGGGAACAGATAGATGGGGCTGCTGTGGTGACCACAGCTTGGGATCGTGCTGTCTTGCTGGACAAGCAAAGGACCCAGCCCTCTCCATGCAGTGTCAGGAGGGCAGGAAAACAAAGATCCAACTCCCTGCTGCTCTCATGCTGGACCTGCACCCCAATAGTCACCAAGGGACCAGGAACAAACTGCAATGCTCGAGTCTGCCTGCTCGTACCTGGCATGACGGTCTTCTCACAGGCGATACATTTGGAGGAGAACTCGCTGCAGTAGCAGTCGTTGCACAGCAGCTCCTTGCCCTGGCAGGTGAAGGGCTCATCAGCCAGAGAGCGGTCGCAGCGGAAGCAACGGAAGCAGTGCTCGTGGTAATGGCGGTCCTCGTAGTACAGCTCCTGGGAGTACAGCCAGCATGAGGAGGGGACCAAAGGCCCTGGGATCTGACCTGCTTGTCTGCAGAGTCTCTACTCACCCTGCAGTCGTGGCCGATCAGCTCCTTGCACTCGTCGCAGGTGTTGGCGAAGTGCGCGTCGTAGCAGGGGATGCAGTAGGGGCCATTGTCCATCTGGATGTACTTGCGCCCGTACAGGGACTCCTTGCAGTTGTCACAGTCGAAGCACTCTGTCATGGTGCCGGTCTGAGGCCCTCCTTCACCTCCTTCACAAGCAAAGATCAGGGCAGGTCAGTATCAGCTCAGGCTGTCTGAGATGCCCTTGAGCAACCCTGCCACCTCCAGAGTCCCTGCATGGAGCCAAAGCTGCTGTCAGCACAGGGGACAGACCCATGCTGTGCTCCTGCTTTGGGGCTGCATGCACTTCCCTAAGAGCCTGCAGATATCAGGGCCTGCAATGAACCTTTCTTCAGGCTTATACTCCAGTTCACAGCTGGAGCACTTTGGCACCACTCAGAAAACCTGGACATGTCAGCATGTAGCTAAGCTCCTCACTCTCTGCTACCTTCCTGGGAAGTGAAGTGTAAAATAAAAAGGGAGGAATCTCCTGCATGAAAAGTTTTGGTTTGGCACCAAAACCATGCACATGCCACGTGGTTGTGTGTCCACTGTGACATCTGAGAGCCAGGCACCCTAAGGGAGATCTGTCTGTCCAGCTGCCCTTCAGAGACCCACGCTCAGTTGGGCACAGTCTGTAGCAGGATTCCTTACGATGGCTGAAAGCTCTGCCTGAGGGGCTGCTAGCAGCTCAAACCCTGGAACTTCTCCAGAGCCTTTAAAGCAGCTGCTCACTAGGGAAGCAGGAATCAGGTATTCTGCACTGTGCCTTGGCTGTGGGATCTCATTGCAGCAAACTGTTCTACAAACACTCTCCAGGAAGAAGCTATAGGGGCAGATGGGTGTTCCACAAGCACCCTGTTGGGGTTTGATATAAAGGAGACCTGACATCTCCCCTTGCTCATTATCTCCCTCACAGACAACAGGTTTGTGGAACTATTTTGCTTCTTTGGAGCATTAACTCCAGGACAAGAGTATCTTGCTCCTGTTTAGTTTAGCCTGATTATTACTAAACATAGAGTTTTCCACTTGCAAAATCACACCCTACTTTAACCCAGGTTGCTGTCAAGTGTAGACAAGCCCATTGAGTTACATGGGAGCCGTCAGCTGCAGAGCACCTCCACTGCCTGCTCTTCACAAACCCACCCATTTCACAAAGAGCAATTACAGCTCAATCTGCAGTTAAGCATTAATGGTCAGGGAGCTCCCTCCTGGCCCCTGCACCCCCTCCCCACAGCCGGCTGTAGGTTGGGAGGCAGCCTCCAGGGCAGGAGCTGATCCAGACAGCTCTGACTCACAGCCCAGAGCTCCCCAGGGCTATTCTTGGCCAAGCCACACAGCTCCCAGCTGTTGTCAAGCCTGGTATGTGCCGATAGGACTGATGGAGAATAAATCCAGTGCTCCCACATGGCTACGTGACCAACCGAGGAGGAACAAAGTCCTTTTTCAGGCACTTGCTACCAGCTGCCACCCAGGCCACTGCCCGCTCCGTGCCCTGCAGCGTGTGTGGCTGTGGCCACGGGAGCAGCTTGTCTTTGCCAGCAACACAGGCTGGTGCCAGTGCTCCCGAAAGCCTCCCCCAGAGCTCCAATCAGCAGCCCTGAGTGCTGCCTGCAGAACAAGGCAATGCCCAGTCTGTTACTGGACACAAGGCAGGCACATGGTGGTTTGCTGCAAGGTGCTGAACTGGACCTGCTGCTCCAGCTTGTGCTGGCCCCCCCAGTGTCCCTCCCCTCTGGGACACCCCCAAGGTGCTCCCATGACTGGACAGCAGCTCCCCTGACCCCCACACAGCTCCTGGCTGCTTCTCACCCACTGCTGCCTTCTCTGCCACCTCACTTGCCTTCGCTCCCTCAAGCTACCTGGCACCTTTCTCTCAGGCAAAGAATTAAATGAAATTTCCAACTCTCCTCCTCCCTCTCCCAGGCCTGGTGGAGGGAACTTTCCAAGGTGTGTCTGTAATAATAGGACCTCTAATAAGCACTCCTGGCCTGGGAGCTAAGGCACTGCCAGAGCAGGGAACGTCCATGTTTCTCAACAGGCTGCACTTTAGCTCTGTGGTCCAGTAATACAGGCTCAGAGGACATCAGAAAACACAAAGGAAGAAAAAAAAACCTGAATTAAGAAAGCTGGGGTTTTACCAGTGACAAGGAATAAGCTTTCTGAGCACCACTATGCTGACCCTGATGCTGTCAGAAGAGGAAGTGAAAAACAAACCCTCCAGGAATGATACACCAAGGAGGACCCTAAAGCACTGGGCCCAGCTTGCCTCCACTTGGAGGGGTTTCTCCCCAAAGTCTGTGCACCCCTGCTGCACACTGCCAGCTGAGTGTGCTCCCCAGGCTGGGCGTGCAGCACAGCCAGGTCTGGGAGCCTTACGTGGCCAGCGCACACGGGAACAGACTTTGAGCTGCCTTTTCAACAGAACAAGAACAGGCCCAGGAAGTTTGCTCAGGGTTATTTGTGTTAGATTTGTGTTTGCTCCCTTTGTTCTGCTCTCACATGCAGAGCTGGGCAGGAGTGTTGAAGCCTGGGCAGCACCAAAGCAAACGCAGCATCTTCGTCCCTGAGATGTGGTGCTGTGAGACTGAACACACTGGGAAGAGGAAGGTGGGACAAAAGAAATGGAGTGACAGAAATAGAAAAGCCCACAATTCTTACTGTGATTGTAATGATGAGCCTGGGAATTCCTTTCCTTATGAAGGAAAGAGAGTTTTAAAATGCATTAAAACCCCCTTTAATCGAGGCTCAGACATAGAAGGCACAATGTAGGCCATGGCTCTTGCACCAGTGAGCATGTGCTCATCCTTTGCAGTCTGCATCACCGTCAATATCAGCTGAGTGTTGGGTGTGCTGGGCTGATGGCAGGAACGCCTCAAATGCTAACCAAGGTGTTGCCCTATCATGATGGGATTGCAGTTGCAAATAGAGTGTTTGCCCATTGCCAGATGGCTCCAGTCCAGGGAGACAAGGCTTCCTGAAGCAGGTCCCTTGTACAGGTTCATGGTGGAGCTGGATGTGGGATATTGCTCAGCTGTCCCACTAGCTGTTGGAGGGCAAAAATAAACACAGATATATGCCTGCCAGCTGCCTCATCTTTTCCTCTGAAAGATACAGTTGTGCTCATGGGGCAAAGGAAGTTCAGTTCCTCTCCTGTGCCTGTGAACAAACAGCTTTAGGAACAAGAGCTCCACTCACAAACAACATTCAAAGTGCTTCACCATGCAAATCTGATCAGTCTGGAGCAGAGCTCAGAATAGCCTCATGTATGGGAAAGGTCAGCAATTTGTCAAGGAAGCACAGCAAAGTCCACTTTCTAATTAGAGAGCAACATGCACCCAACACCATCCTGGTGTCATTGTCCGAAGCCGATGGCTTAGCAACAGCCCCAGGAGATCATTCCATTAATTTTAGCACCAATAAAAACAGGGATTTGTTATGCAAAGGAGGCAATACAGTGAGAGCAGGGCCTGATCCACACAATCACTGAAGAGTTTAACTGGCTTTTTGAGAGGTTCCTCCTACAACAACTCCTTAGGTGCAGAGTCTTGAGTGTGGTGAACTTGTAACCCCATGTAACTTCACACCAGTTTGTTGTCAGCTCACAACCAGCTGCTCCACAGAGTCACCCTAGAGTAATCCATGGGGCTATTCCTAGGGAAACACTTAATCTTTCCAGGACACAGGAAAAGACCTACCTTTGACTGTCTGTCAGGTCCCTGCCTATTTTCACCTCCCCAGGGCTGTCTGAGCATAAATATAAGCAGTTTGAGTTCACACCTAAACAGACACACAAAAGAAAGCACGACCTCACTGGGACAGGCAAGTATTCCCCATGTAAGGATGAAACTGTCCAGGGACATGGCTTTGAAAGACAGTCCTCAAAGCACTCCAAGGTCAGCAGAGGAGAAGAACACTTTTTGTTCCTGCTAGCTTTCCAGAACCATTATGGGTCCTGGAATCTGCATGAAATTGTTTCTGCCTGTGCCGACCCTAAAAGGCAAACCAGCTGCTTGCTCTGAGGAGCAGCTTCAGCCCCTCTGTTATGCTGTGAGTGTTTTCATTGCGCATTTTGTGACACCACTTCTGGGGATCTGCACAGAGTCACTGTGCACCCTGGCCCCAGGCCAGCCCAGGTTCTTGGGGGCTAGGGGCTAGCGCCCTGGGGTGCTCTGGGGGTTTCTCCACACTTACTCATGCTGCTGCCTGCCTGTACCCTGTCACTCTGCTCCCAAACCCACCAGCACTGCTGCAAACCTGGTGCATCCCTGGGGCTGTCAGAGGAGAGCTTGAGGCAGCTGGGGAGAGGTCCCAGTGCCTGCTCAGGGTGACCTAGCCTGCATGGGGCACCCTTGGGAGCAGAGTTGCATCAAACATTCACCCGCCTGCTTTCAGCACCGTGAGTCACTTCCTGCCCTCAGCTCTCGCCTCCAAGCTGCCTTCCAGCCTCAGCCTTCCCTGGAACAGCTCTGAAATCTTAAGTAGGAAGGAGGGCTCCAGCATAGCAAGGAATAGATTCTTTGCAGGGACCACCAGGACAGCCACAGGCTTCACACAGCAGCTTCCCCATCACCAGCACAACCCCAGAGGATGCTGCAGGTCGTTTCTCCAACACACAGGGAAAATTTGGTTCTTGCAGTCAGCCTCAGAGGCAGGAGATAAGCAGATCAGCTGGCTGCATGGCCACAACCTCCCTGCACCACTGGAGTGCTGTGCTCATGCATGTGCATACACCGAGCTCTGCTGAGCAAGCTCTATCTCAGCCTTTCCCCCAAGCATGGGCAGGACACCCTCCTGCCCAGAGCAGTCATGGGCTGCTCCAGGCTCTGCAACAGATTGAGTAAAACGGCTGGCAGCACTTAAAGAAACACCTTGCATTTCAAATAAAATAACTTGCTGTCAGCAAGGTAAGCAGCTCCTTGAAAATGCTCAAGTTTTTGAGGGAGAAGCAGCAGAATCTGTTAAAACTGAAGTAGCAGAATCTGACAAGCCACAAGACCTAAACTGTTGCATGATTTTAACAGTCTTAGAATGACAAAATAAGGGTCTCCCATTGTTTAGAAGGGATCCCTGAGGTGCCTCATCCAAAGAACAAAGCCATATCACAGACTACTCCTAACAGCTTATAGATAAAGTGCCAAAAACACATCTATCCCACAAATGTCTGATTGTACTCTTAAACAGAATACAATCAGTAAGAAAATCACACCTGCCTCCAGCCCCCAGCCTGCCCGGAGGTGCCTGCAGGAAACGCTGTTCAGTTTGCACAGTGTGATGGAGACATCACACCTGGTCCAAGGTGAGCAAGGGCAAGCTGCCATCACTGCTGTGCTGGCCTTGTGAGGTACCAGCAGCACAGGCAGAGGCACAAGAGACAGTTCAGCCCTTGCTCTGGACTTACTTTCTTTGAGGAAAGCTAATTCTACCAGGGTCTGAAAAAGAAGCTGAAGAGTTCCTATTATGCAACTTTAAAATTAAAAACTGTGCCTAAGAAAAAAAGGAGGGAATGGTTTCAGAGTTAAAAATTTAGTACTAAACATCTGTAGGGGTAACTATTTTAGGTTCTGAACAAAATCCTGGCCCTTCAGAGGTGTAGCTAACAACAGTAAAACTGGGAACACGCAGAGCAGGCAGCCTGTGTCATTCAACCAGACATGAAACTGGAATGTTTGCCCAAGAGATCAACTGTTAATCTTATGCAAAATGAGCACAAAATAAGAAAATTCTGTGCACTCAACAGGAAGTCAGGAATTGAAATAATTTAGGCACTTTGGACTCATCACATTCAAACCACCATTAATTGACGGAGGAAGTCTGAGAGCAGAGGAGCAAGATAAGAACACACCAGAAACTTCTGCCCAGCTCAACACAGAGCCTTCTGTCATGCAGTTAAGAAACCCATGGCTTAAACACGCCAGGAGAGATTCTGGCTTGTTTCTGAGGAGGCTGCAGAGAAAAGAGAGGCAGCCTGGCTCAAACTCCTCGGGGCAGGTACTTCTCCTGCCACGTGCCAGGGACAAGCAGGGGACTCTGGCAGCCAGGCACAGCCACCACTGGGGCGAGGGTTGGCTGAGGGCAGCAGCTGCACACATGGTCACGGTGGCCATAAGAGGAAGAAAGATGCTGAAGCCAAGTTTCAGGGAATGTGACTGATCACAGGAGCTTTGGTGTGATCGGAGGAGCAAGAGCTGCAGCCCAGGGAAAGGGCTGCTCCTGTCAGTTCTCAAAAAGGAGCAAGGGACAGGTGTGCAATTACTCTCAATAAGCACGTTGTGAGCATATTACAATCTAGCATTGAAAGTTTAATTTTGGACTGAATTAGTTTATGCCTATGTAACCTACAGCCATATAAATGCCCCATTGCTTATCCACTGTAACAATCCAAGGATTCCTGGCAATTGTGTTTCCAAGATCTCTTTGCCCCACAAAATAAAGGTCATATGCAGTACAACAGAATTCAAACATGAAAGCGTGACAGGAAATGACTAACTGCACACTGGGGCCAATGAACCTTCATCTTGGATCAGCTCAGCACACAGGAATCTTGCAACTCAAACAGACATCACAGCCTATATGCAGGGAAAATAATTTGACTGCTCTAGTTGCTACTTCTTGGGGCCTGTGCATCTTAGTGTAGATATTACTGCAAAATAATGGAATTCCATTCTATTTCCCTGAAGTTCTCTCACAATTGAATCCTTATGCTGTAGTTTGCATTTTTCCTTTCCTTACAGACAGCTGCTTTTTAAATTGAGGATGAAGATATTCTTATTTCTGAGTTGATGCATAATTTAAGTTAGTATTTACAAAGCTTTTTGCAGTCCTTAATAAAGATACTTACAAGATTACACCTCTGTTTTGCCCAAAAAGGTAATCAAGGGGCTGCCTCAAGCACTGGACACAGCCCTAGTGATCGTGTTTCTTGCTCACGTGCTGAAAACCAACCTGCACAATTTGAGCCCAGTCCGCTATTCTGTCTCCCCAGCAAGCCTGAAAGCTCTTTTGCTGATTAAAGCTCTGCTCAGCTTCATGTTTCTTTTCAATAAACAAAGCAACCTTGACTTCCAGTAGCAGGAAAAGATACATATCTCAGATATGCTTTATTTAATGCGTGCCTATTACTTAAAGGGCAAAGTGAATTTTTTCACCAAATTTGGTCAAAATTCTCCCTCTTCCGATTTGATTCTTTGCCTCCCAAACACAAGCATTTGCAGTTGGTTTCTTCCATACAAGCAGATCTATTGATGGAGAGAGGTAATGTGCATCTGAGCCCTGGCAGTTTTGTGACTTTTGGGGCTTTCCAAAATCTGCTGAGAGAAGAGAAAGGCAGGAAGGTGACAGGAGACACTGCAGGGACACTTGTGCACTCCCTCTCTCCCACAGGGCCTCTCCACCTGCGCTGGCTCCCAGCCCAAGGAACACGGACAGCCTCCCTATAAAGCGCTTTTTACAGCTGCTGGTGTCCCTTGCAAGCAAAGGCAATGCCAGCCCTGCAGCACCAAGCATGCGAGCAGCTTCTAAATCTGGGGGAGGACTGAATCCTGGCAGAGACAAATTGTCTCATGTTACCATCCCGCCAAGGGCTTGACGGTTCTCCCAAACAAACCCAGGATCATTTGTTGCCCGGGAGATGCTGTGTGTGCCAGCTGCAGCCCTCCCGAAACAGGGCAGCGCTCTCACGGGCAGCACAGCCCAGGAAAGGGGACAGATGGGATGGCTGACAGGGGAAGAGAACACCTTCAATCACTGCCTTGTCAGTGTAAAAGTGACACGAGTTCCCTTCTGTGACTGAAGACTTCTCTGCCAGGTGATTTGCTCAGCACGTGTCGTTTACTTTCACAATACAGCACTGGTTATCTTCAAACCGTTCTCACTGACACCTTTAAAATTACTCTTACGTACTGTAAAATTTTAACTATAGAAGCTATCAGTTGCAATTGTCATGTATATCACATAAAATCTCTACAAAATAACTCCTAGCAAGTACTAAAAAGAAATTTGCACAATGCACATACGCTCCCGTTTCTGCTGTGCAGAGATAGTCTTTGGTGGTACCCATGAAAGGGGAAACTGCCACATCCAAAAGACCATGTGGAAACAGCTATTTTAAGGGACACAAATGCTCATAAAATGTATGAAAGCTTTTATATCATGCAGCCACACATGGAGTTTCCAACCCCATCCCCTGCCCACCGGACATGTCTATTTCAGAACTGGAGCTGCTGCTGGCAGGCAGCTCAGTAAACATGTGGAGTGACTGTGCCTAAAAACTCAGAAAGAGGAAAAGCTGTTCCTTTATAGAAAAATACCCACATGAACAGAGAAAAGTAACAACATCAGGAGTCCCTGATCCAGGTCTGTCTCCTTTACAGAACCTCATTCTCTCATTCCCATCCGAGATTTACAAGGAAAACTACATGAAACACATCTTTTACAGGTTAAAAAGGATCAGAAAGACCAGGATTTTCACTAACAGAGGCTCTTCTCTTGGCAGCTTTCAGCTGAAGACCAAGAAGAACTGCTGTCTCAGCCCTTGAATGAAATGCCTCATTTCTTTGCTGCAGGGAAGGTGCTCCACACTCACTGATGCTGATGGAAGCAGCAGCAATGTGCACTCAGACTATTGGGAAAAAGTTCCCAAAGCTGTTCACATGCTCAAGCAGAATCAGGGGCTTCGCTGCAATGTCCACAACCCTCCCTCTGCTCTCAGACTGATCAGAACTAAAGTGCTCCATTTACAAGCTATTTGTCCCAAACTGGCAAAGCCCAGAAATAAAAGCTCAGCCCAATTCTGTTACCTTGCATTGCTGAAAGCGATGGAGCAGCACGAGCCCAGCTGTACCAGGGTGCTCCTCCAGCCCCCACCTCAGAGTCAGCTACAGCAGGTGCCACAGCCAGGCACTCTCAGGAGTAAATCATCACTTCACTAGCAAACACTCAAGTGCTTGTCCAGCAACAAAAGCAGTCACATCATAAACCAAGGGTGACATCAGCACAGGGATTGTATTTCCAAAAGGGGTTTAAATGTCATTACTTGTGACTAGAAATCGGACACTTGCAATGTTACTCTAAATTTTCACAAGAGACATGATTCCAGTTTTGTGTAGACATATTTTACTTCCAAAGCCTTTCTATTGCTCAATGTCATGATGACAGAAAAAAACCGAAAGAGAATAAGCAAAACTCCTAACATAAAGAGAAAAACTCATTAACATCATTATTAGCCTGAATTACCAAGTCAGGTGCTAACAAGGTGAGCAGCAGAACCTGGAGTGTCACTTGAAAGGTTCAGTGTGGCTCAGTGTGATCTATTCAGGGCCCTGTTATTCAAGGTCTCTTCATGGCCCTCTTCCATTCTTATTCAAAGTTCTGCTCTACATCTTCTAAAATAAAAGCTCAAAACTATCAAGGACCTGAAAGCATTACTTCATCATCCTGTAGTTGTTGCTGTTTCACACTTCATGAAGCACAACACAATCCGTGCACCTTCACCAACCTGACGTGCAGTTATGATTTCCCACACTCAGCTCTGGGCTCTCCAAAAGCAACACATCCAAGACTTCTACACATGCACATCGGGCCAGATTTAATCTTTCTGTGAGTTATATGGTGTTTGCATAGGGTTGAGAAATAGCTGAAATAAAACTTCTCTTGGCTGAGATAAATGCAAAACACGCTGCGCACTTTTTGCTTTTAATAACTCTTGGTGAGTACCACTACTGGTCTGTGTATTCCAGAATGTTCTGAGTTAGGCAAACAGCAATTTTCTTGATGTGAACTGTTCACTGAGTTAAAAGGAGCCAATGAAATGCCTTTAGATTTAAATGCTGACTTTTCTTGTTGAAAATGTCCATGTGCTAAGGAAAGAGGCAGATGAGAATAAATAATCCAAATTTAAGGACACAAATTAAAGATTTATCTGGGAAGCAGTTTAGCTCCCTGACTCTCTACTGCCAGTAACACAAACATGTGATGATCCAGTGCAAGATCATTAATGAAAAAAGTCCTCAGTTTCATCATTGGATTGTGGCTTCCTCAATTCCCTAACAGCTGTTAGCAGCAAAAATATTATTTACCCTTATAATACCTGCAGGTCAGGGAGTAACGCTATATCTCTCCTGGGATTTGTACCTCAGAGGGTTCTGGCACTAGGCAAGGCCTGCAGAACTAAAAATGGAACCAAGATCCAAGTTCCATCTTTATTCTCCTTCCGAGATGCAGCACGTATCCCTGTCAGTGGAAACTGTGACACCCCCTAACGTGTGTTACAGACCTGCACCTATAGATTGCACAACCCTAACTCGTGAGAAGCAGGAGAAACGGGAGGAGGAGAGGGAAGAGAGGGACATGGTCTTCAAGGTCCCTTCCAACCCTGGAACAGAAGACACAGGGCTGTGCTTTTACAGAGCACAGCTAATCCAGAGTCCAGATCTTTCAACCAACACCATGCCTCTGCTAGCTGCTCTTGCTATTTAAACTTGGGGGTTTAGCAGCGAGCAGGCTGAGCTGGCAGGCAGAACTGGAACAGGGCAGCACCAGGAAGTTCTGCACCAGTTCTAAATGGGTTAGTTTTTAAGAAAGGAAAAAGCTACATTTTCCTTAAATGAGAGTAGTGGAATTCCAAAGTGAGGTCAAAAGACTGGCAAAAGTCAGGAGTTTAGGCTGGTACTGGGGCTCATGATGCTGACAAACGTAGTCCTTGCACTCAAGGACAGCTTAGGACCCATAGTTTTTGTTGCTATTCTTTTTTTTTTTTGTTGCTATTCTTTCTTTGTTGCTATTCTTTCTTTGTTGTCTTCCCATCCTGAAAAATATCCAGGGACAATGCCATCAGGTGTGGACCTCAGAGAGGAATTTTTGTCTTCAACCATGCTGAAGGTTAAGCCTTTCAGATACATATTTTATATGATTCTCTTTCTTTTGTTTCATTAGAAGAACTACAAAAAGACATTTTTTTCATGGAGCCTGGGTGTACATGCAGGTTGTGTATGATCTGCAGCCACACAGACCTGAACCACAACAGAAATTACCTCTGACACACTCACATGAGGGAAATCTTGTGGGCTTGGATCATTCACGAAATAAAGTTGCTACAAGAACAACACATGGCCAGAATGCGTTCCAAATGGGTAAGATATGCTGAAAATCAACTGCTAATTGTTTTTAAAATTTGTATTTTATATTAAAAAACCTCCTTAAGACCTTAGCAGGCAGAGCTGAGCCTAGAAAGGATTTTTATGGCTAAACCTGAAAGCAGGGATCTAGAAGAGAACTAGTCCATTAAATCTCAAAACTTGATCCCCTGCTTGAGGGTTCTGCCTCAAGCAGCTGGGATTACTCCTCCAGTTAAGCAAATTCCTGTTGCTAAGACCCACTCTGATATTTAAATAAATTTGGAGAAGATGCTGAGTAGTAGATCAGAACTGTATTGTTTGATGGATTTCTAAGAGAACACTTGAAATTTGGGCAAACAAATTTAAAATATCAAGGTCATATTTACATTCCAGGATAATAATTAAATACTTAATATCTTGTGGTTCCATTATTCTAGGTTTTTCTACACACCAAAATATTTAGTCATGTGAAAACCATTTGTAGCAGCTGGAAGACATTCATTTGGCCTGCCAAGATTAATTAGTTTAAAAATACATAAATAAAGTGTTCATTTTATTTCCAAAAAGCTGCTGCTCTTGGTTCTCTTGGGGTGCTGGTGATTAATGCTTATGGAAGGTTCTCAAAAAGAGGTATCAGATGCCAGTTTCACAAATATCTGTTAAGTAAAACAAGGCCTGTGTTTAGGTTACTGCTCTTCTGGACTAACTCAAGTCATTATTCACAGCAATATGAAAACTAGCTTGCAAACACTTCAATCCCTATTTTTAGTCTTTCTCCTATGCTCTCAAATCCACAATGCTGAAATCTGCTTTTAAAAATTGATGAAAAGAAACTTCTCTTCAGGACTGGAGTTCATATACCCGTGTTTAAGAATTACAAGACCTAAGTCTCCAAGCATGTCTTTTCTCTCCAAGAAGTTCCTGCTAATCTTCATAGAGCTTTTCAAAGTCAAGTAAACAAGACACAGCTGAAATCGTAAAAAGGGTTGAATTTGGCTTAGAATCCATAGGGATCACTTCTCTGGCCAACAGCTTGCAAAGGGTTATTTCTTGGCTCATCGTTTTTGTTTTGCTGGAAGATGCTGAGGTTTTAGTGAAGTTTCTGCAGAGCATGCAATAGCATTCAACATTTTTTGCTCAGCTAATGAGTTAAGTCATCTTTGCTCTCCAATGGCTGGAAGATTATGGGTGTAGGAAAAGGGAATGCTCAGAGAGGGGAACTTTTGAGCACTCACCACTAAACTGTGGTTAAAACAGACACCAATGACTCTATTCAGCTCCCAAACCTCAGACAGTTTCCATTTTCTCAATAACAAAGCATTTTTGTGGAATGAGGTAACAGCCTCCATCTGCCAGGTCGACATCTCCACTAAGATTTCTCAAGAGTGTGGCTGACGAGGGCTGGCCAGCAGAGCCAGGGAGAGGCAGGAGAGTCCCTTTTGCCTGGGCAACACAGGGACAAACTGCCACGGGACAAACTGCCACGGGACAGACGTGGAGAGGAGTCTCTGTGGCACCACCACACAACCTCTCCTGGGAGTTTCATTCACAAGCAGCCTGGAGCAAGCTCTACACACTGCACAGCTGAAGATTCAAAAGGTCAGGAAAAGAGTTGAGACTTGTCACTAGGGATGGCCAGGGACAGGCAGGAGGGAGCAGAATGGGTGCCACAGGTCCAACAGCCCACGGTGGGTGGGTCAAGAGCAGGGTGGGTGTGATTTAAAGGCAAACACTGCCGGATGCACAGTGCAAAGGGCAGGGCAGACATCCTGCTCCTTGACAGCACCGCCTGTGGGACTGGCCACTCAAGAGCCACACACCCTCCCACACCTGAAATGCTCGATATCTGAGGCAGAGCAGTTACAGCCTCAGGACATAGCCTGGGAGAGGGTTTGGTTTTGTTCTTGCCTTATTTCTTGAATTTGGCAGCCTATATTTTGACCTCTCAGTTCCAGGGATGCTGAGCACCCAATCATTCTTTTGATTTCAGGCAAAGCCAGCTCAGTTCTTTTGAAAACCAGATCTTCATTTAGATCCAGATGAAGATCCCAGCTCCTGTCAGGACCCCCTCATCTGACTCTTGTCTCCCTGTGAGTGGCCACTCAGCTCCCTTGCAATTTTGAGACTCTCAGCTCCAGGTGCAACACTCCCACATCTGGTTCTCCCATCTAAAGCAAGGCAATTTTCCAGTTGATTTTCTGATGGCCTTTGCGTCCCTGTAACACTTCCTCCTGAAGTTTAGGAAATGTTAACACTAACCTCCTCACTCTCTTGTGCAATTCCAGCTGTGTGCCCACGTGGATACCTGGTGAGTGGCATGTTCCTTCCTGGCCAGGACAAAGCATCTCCCAAGCCCATTTTCTTCCTATGAGGAATGCTGCTGTCAAATCTCAAAAATCCACACTGCTAATACTAGCCTTCTACAAGGTCAGCCAAAGAGGACTTCCATCAAGGATGAGCTTTGCTGGAGAAGGCTCCCTGGGGATTATCAGAATAGTACAGTCAAGCCCAGATGGCCACAATGTGCTGAGCACATTTCCCGCAAACACAGCAGCAAGGCAGAGGCCTCTACAAATCAAAGTTCACCCTGATTTCTGCCATCTGCTGAACACTGAGGGCCAGGCTGAGGCCTTTGGGAAAGGTCAGGATAGTCTTACAGGCTCTCAAGATACTGCTTTTGTTCTCACTATTTGCCTCTCAATTCCTTCGTTAGAAGATACTAATCTCTCTGTAAGGCAGTTACTTGGAGCCAAGACTTTAGATATTATTGCAAAACATATGCTTAAAAGAGACTGGAAATTATGCTGGCAGTGTTACAGAGGGGAGCAAAGCACAGCTTTGGGTCAAAACAAACAAAAAAAATGTAAGCTAGTAAGCAATTCCCATGCAATAGTTTAGGAGAGCCAGCAAAAGCTTCTTCTAGAAATAAAACAATGCTGTGAGAACGAAGCTAACGAGAGCTGGCTCTTGGAAAAATAAAACTGCTAGTAATGAGCCAACAGCACATATCCAAGAGACTCTTTCTGGGAAACCGACCCAAGCCTTATGCTGGAAAGCCCTGAGGGACTAGGGACCTTGAGGCTAAAAGCTGGCAAATTGCTTCATCAGTTAAGGTTGGTCTCAATGTTTCCTACAGTGTAAAAATAATTTGTTTTAGCCCACAGGTCTCTACAGAGCACTGGGTAAATTCAGGCTACTTCCTTTGGGAAGGGAAACAGTGCCTGGCAGAGCCAGTGGGATATTTTCAGGGGTTTCCCATCATCACTGTGCCCTCCAGCCCAAGGCTGGCCCAGCACACTCAGGCCATTGGCTCTGCTGTATTCTCTCGGAGCTGCTGTAGTGCACTGGACAGCACACGCCCATTTTACTGGGATGGGAACACCCCCTGAGCTGCTCTGGTCAAGGTTACAACAACATGATGAATGTGCCTCTGTAAAACCACCTTCTGGAGGCTCATTCACCCAAAATGGATGCAGTCAGGCCAATGATCCTGATCTTGTTTTCCAGAGTGATAAGGAGGAAACTTTGTTCCCTCTCTTTCAGAGATTATTTCATACACCCACCAGGATCTAGCTGCTGATACAGAGGGGCAAAGGCAAGGTCTGTCTTTGCAGCCTGCTGGTTCATTGCCAGTCCAGCTCCCCAGCCACAGGATCGTACCAAGAGCACAAGACAATGAATGTGTGCTCAGCCGGGCTTCTGCGTCAGCAGAGAAAATCCCCACTTTGGCAGGGGATGTCAAGGTGCTGTCTAATGACTTTCTTTCTCTTCCAACTCCTCTGATTCATGTTGCCATCTTCCTTGCAACTGACCTAAATAACATGTTCAGGCAGCCCTGGAAGTGTTTCCATCTCATACTGCAATAAGAGTGAGATCTTCTCATGTGAAAAGTGCATTTCACAGGGAAGTCACACCACAGGTGAATTAACAGCGTCCTTCTCAAGAAAGGAACACAAGCACCTTGTCTTATCCCATCAGGGAGACTTCCTGGCTGCAGGAGAACAAAGGCTGCCCAGGAGCAGGGAAAACACATGCTAAGTCTGTGCCCAAGCCCCAGCAGATCTGAACAATGTGGGCAGATTACTCAGTTACCTCATTTCCAGGTGTGCTGTCAGCATGAGCCATGACTGGCTTGGAATGAAAGAAGTAAAATTGTTCCTAGATCTGGACTTAGTCTGCATAATTTATGGTAATTATTGCTCAGAGGCCATTAATCCTTTAATGCCATATCACGCTCTCAGCCCTCAGTTCTCTCTAACCTTCTGGTCACCACAGACCATTCCACTGCAGAGGGGTCTGAAGGACAGGGTGCAGGACCACACTGTCCCTCTAGAGCCAAAGGCCTCAGGAAGGGAAAAGCAAAGAAAGCCAACGTAGAAGGGTTTCAGCAGGTCAGCCCTCTCCAGACACAACAGGGAGATGTGTGCTGGTAACATATAGGCACTGACACCAGCCTTATCCCCAGACAATTACAGACCTCTCCAGCTCTTCACTACAGCATCATCTGTAACTCAGGTGTCCAACAGCACTGCATCACAAGAATACAGGGGCAATCCTATCCCTGTCCCCCCAACAGTGATACTCTCCCAGTCTCATTCTTTCCTGCAAGCCAGAGCACTTCCAAGAGCCACATAAACATCTCCTATCCTTCCAACCCCTAGGAGAATATGAATCTCAGTGTTACCTTATGCCATGGCCCTCACAGGCTGTAAGCTGAGGAACTGAAAAAGTCAATTGAAAATGCACTTATTGCCAACAAGGAAAGTGACTGTGGGGAAATACAGAAGAGTATTCCAAAGTTGCACGGCCTGCCACAGCACTTCCAGCTTTCAGGAAGTGCTCACCTGGGGCTGGTGCACTATACCTTGCAAGCAGGCACTAGAGCCTCAGCAGCCTAAAAGATGCCTTTTTTATTCTGAAGATACACATGAACACAGATAAAGTTCCCCTGTTGCAATAGAAAGGAAGTTATACTTGATCCATACCAACTCTTTTTCAGGTAACTGAGCTTCAAAACTTAAGCAGAAAAGCTGCCAGCAAAACTTGTGCCTCTTTGTGCTACAGTTAGTCTGTAACAACTAGTCTGCATGTGTTATCTCTAGTTTTTATTAGCTCATATTTACTTTGGCTGCACATCCAAGCAGTCATTTAAACAGGGTGAGAGAGGAAAATCTTGGACTCACAACAATGGCCAAGCAGTTTAATCTACCACTGGGGACAAAGACTTGACTCCTATTGGTGTGTAGTGCTGGCAGGGTCAAGTGTAACATGTGCTGAAGGAAGCACTAGGGAAGCAGGTCTCTGACTGTTCAAACAACACCAAGCATTTCCTTGAGCTATTCAGAGTTCTCTATGCCCCTCCTGGGTAGAGAAAACAGCTCCAGCTGTCCAGTCACCTGCGCTGGCTTCTCCAGTCACTGGATTCATGACATTGGTGGCCGCCAACAGCTCCAGGTTAGGTGCAGCCCATTCCTCATTCCTCACAGCTCAGATGTTCAAAGCTAAGTTAGGAAGCAATCAAGATCATGTCCTTGGCAACAGCACCAGGTTGGTGCTGGAAGATAATTTATACTCCTGAGTAGAACTGGCACTGGGCAGATTGGCCATAAACATCAACAAACTGCTGTTCCAGCCATGAGACCAATCAGGAGGGTCCAGAATTAATATTTATCCATGCTACTGATTTAATTTTTTAATTTTTTTTTTTAATTTGAGAAGTTCAAAATACTTCACAAAAAAGACCTCTGCAGTTTGCAAGTGTGGGACGATCTACAGTAACATATTCAGAGGCAAATAAAAAAATGAAATTTATTAATATTAACAATCAGATTACCATAGGCCAAATCAAGTCAAGGTGGGACTACACTGAGAACATGAATTTCAGGATTTTTATTCCATTGCTCTTTGGATTCTGTGTTAAGACGTTACTAAATAATTCTTAACTATTAATTTAGCCCTAATGGACGTGTCTAGGGTTCCTCCCAGAGTAATATTATTCTCTTGGTGGGCCCCTGTGAGTAAGGGCAAAATCATTTGTTAAAATCGTTCTTCATTTAACAAGTATCAACAGATAAAGTGGTCACTCAGCAGAGGCAGTTCTGCTGGGGTGAAACACAGGAAGGTGGAAGCCATGTGGCATTCTTCAATTTCCCCTTTCCTTTCACAATCAAACCCTTGATATTTTCTTCAACAGGAAAACTGACATTCCCTGTCTATGTAAACTGCTGACAATTGTATTTTACACCTGGTAAAACCAGAGCAAAACGGAAGGAAGAGAAGAAACAAAGACCGAGGACTTTTCTCAGCAATTACATCTCCACAGAATGAAGTGTTTTCCTTTCCCCACTTCAGAGCAGACAGAGTCCAGTAAACACATCCTAGCCTTTGTGGGAAATGCCCCCTCCTTGCTGGTGAGTGGCTGCAGGACAGTCCATGCAGCTTGGCCCTTCTGCCCACAACCTCACTTTAAAAGTGACCCTAAACTCTTGGTAACAGTAACCTGAAGATTAAATACTACTGGTAAAGTTTCTCTGCCCCCTAACAACTGGTCTGCTCCCTTTCCTAGGTACAGCTGGTATTTAGGGTTATAGCTATCCACTCCTTTTGAAAAAAACCCCACCTGAGAAAAATGCTTAAAATTATTTTGATGACATCACCAAGGCAAAAAACTATGAAGCTCTCTCTGAATTTTTCCAGTTTGGTCATAGAAATTGCACCTATTTCAGCAGAAGCAGCCAAAGTCCCCTAAGGAATGAGCCACACTTGCATTCTGAGCAAAACTGCAAACATCATTGGCAGCACCTCTCTGCCAGAGCACCTGGGCATGGGCAATCCAAGAACAGCACATGTCAACCAGGGATACTGAACACCAGAGGAGAAATGATTTCTTACTTGAGCAATTAAAAGGAATTATGGAGCTGTTTGTCCAGTTAAGAGGTTTGGCTTTAATTCAGAGCACTCAAACCTCAGTTTTCTGGGTACCTCCTTTATCACACAAAAGGTGAAGCAGAGCGACAAGGTTCAACTCCTGCCTCTCTCCTGAGGTTACTGCTGCAACTGTGGCTCATCAAGCACAGCCTCATGTAAGCTACAGGCAGCAAAAATCCTACAGACATCAATGAGGATCCCAGTGCACCACCAAGACAATCTTGTGCATCAGTGCTGTAATTACTACAAAAGTCCTTTTTAAGGGGGAGGGTGTTGGAAACACTTTGGGCATTGAGAGTAATCAATTTTTTCCACCTTTCTGCTGGCATTTCAAACACCAGTCAACCATGCAACAGCAGAAACTCAGCTGCAATTAGGAACACAGCAGAAAGCATCTTACCTCATCAGGCAAGCAATAGAGCAAGCAAGTCCTGGCTGGGAACAGAACCCAGTGCTTCCAAAGTTGGTGCACTGGGAATTCTGGTAACCTGCCTACAGGGAAGTTTTTTCTGGTTTCATCAGTTAAGGGTTCACCTCAGTCTTGAAGCTGCTATGTCCAAAATCAGAAAAGAATATGGTTAAAGTCATACCCCTCAGAAATCAACTGACAACTAGTGAATACTGCCTACAGTCTGGTACACTACAGACAAAAACCCGTGTACCATCAAGGACACCACGATGACAGCAGACAAGAAAGAGACTCCTGCCTTTACTCCCTGGGATGATTTGGTAAAGCTGAGCTATCCTACTGCCAGCTGTGTTCTGGGACAGCAGGGCTGTTCCAGCACCTGCTCTAGAAGAAGCCACAGTGCAAACCAGGAGCTGAGCTGAGGGCAGATGTCCTGCTGGAACAGCAGTGACCTCCTGTCCTCCCAAAGACTGGGGAACCACAGTCACCTTCAGCTCTCTACTCACCGCTCAGCTCTTCAGATGCTGTTCTGCAGGCAGGGGAAAAGGACAGATTTTACCCCAAAAATCCAAGACAGAGAGACAGGGATGCTCCAGAAACTGAGATAATGGAAAAGTTCACAGGGCCTCCTGCTAGGGAATGCTGGCTCTTTCTAAATGCTTCCCTGCCTTCAGTGTGTCCCACCACTCCCTATGCACAGGTTTATGGAGTTTATATTCTAAAACATACCTTTTGTTGTAGAGCATCTGCTATAATTAGAGCCCACAACTAACCATATCACCTATATTTTTGTCTTCTGTGCTACACCACCATTTTTAAAAGTGTACAAAATTACAGACTGAGCTGGGTAAGACTGAGCTGGTAACTGACAATTCTATGCCTCAAAGGAAGTGGTCAGCAAGAAAAGCAAGGGAACAATACAGTCTCCATATTAGGAAAAGGAAAGAGGGTGGCACAAAAATAAGATAGTAGAAATGTCAGACTTCCTCTTTCCTCTCTGCCTATCATGAAGTTAAACCATATATTGACAAAGCAAATCAGGGAAATAAGGCAGTTTCAACACCTGGGCAGCTAGGAGAGCCACAGATTTCTAATGCTTGGTAGAGGAGTCAGAAAAGTAAAAGGAATGTCCCTACACTCTCCCCTAGAGGCCTGTGCTGCCACCAGGATGCTGCATCCACCAGAGCTTCGCCGTTCCCTCTGCTTTGGAAAGATTACTTTATTGTTTTCAAAACTGGGAAACACTAAACATAGCGAGTTCAGATTTGAGCAAAGAGACCCCAGTATCAAATCCTGCCCCGTGAAGATACATAACCCTGGCACATGCCATTCCTTTGTGCTGCAAGTCTGTGGAAATTCTTACTACCATGCTTGACCCAGGCTAACTGGAAAGTGTATCCAACGTCCCCATGAGTTCTCATGAAAGTATCAGTGGTTAACATAACCACAAGTACAGAACTGGAAACGGATAAAGAAAACAGTAAAAAGTTACCTGTAAGAAAACAAAATCCGAAATATAACTGTATTGAGGGAAAAAAAATTGCAAAGATCCTGATCTATTTTTTCATGTGAGATCCAAACTGTGACTTCCAAGTCTTTGTCTGAAACACACACACACACAAAGCAAGGCTTAGAGTCTTTTCCCATAGCTACCCCAGGATTCTCTGGAAAAATACCAATCACTCCAGATGTGTTGAAAATTTTTCTGTGCTACATTTGAGCATTTGGTTATAGTTTACTCCCGGGCCTGTGGGTCGGGAGAAGTCTCCGTACTCTCTTCATAAAACACTGCTCAAGCTCTCAACTTCGCAATCTGGCAAAGGGGCACGGCCCGAAGGCTGTGGTTTTCTCCTTTCGAAAAGCGGAGTGCACCGTGCAGCCGGAGCAGAGCTCTCCGGCAAGCGACGTCCCAGAACCGCCAGGGCAGGGTCCCGGGGGATGTCCCGAGCCCGGACGGCACCGGGGACACAGCGCCTTCCCTCCAGCCCCCCAGGGCACCCCCAACACCGCCCGACCCACCCAGGGCTGCGGGGCCACAGCGGGCGGCNCCATGGACACGGCGCCTCCTGGCGGGGGCGCGCGGCCTCTGACTCCTGACCCCGGGCCCCGCCTGTTCCGGCGCGCGCCCCGCGTGTGGACGCGCGTTCCCGGGCCCGGCGCTCGGAGCGGCCGCCGCCGCCATCGCAGCCATGTCGGCCGCCTTCAGGAAAGCCGCCAAGGCGCGGCAGCGCCCGCACCGCGAGCGGGGCCAGGTCAGTGCGCCGGGCCGGGACCCTAGCGGGGCCCTCTGCTCTCCCTTCCGCGCTCCCTCCCTGCTGGGCCCTCCGCGCTCCCTCCCTTTCGCGCTCTCTCCCCCTCACGCTCCTTGTCTCTCCCGTAGCCCGCCGCCCGGACGAAGCTGGGCTTGCTGGNGGGGCCACAGCGGGCGGCGCTCCCCGACCCGACCCGACCCACCTGGTCGGTGTCCCGGGGCTGCGCTGCCGCTCTCGGTGCCCCCGCACTGAGCACACCCGGCTCAGCTCGGCGCTGCTCCTCAGCCGAGAGCGCGGAGCCCGGCTCGGGGCGGGGCCGGGGGCGGCCCGGGGCCGGCCCGCCCGGTGCCCGCCCAGCACCGCGCCNTCGCAGCCATGTCGGCCGCCTTCAGGAAAGCCGCCAAGGCGCGGCAGCGCCCGCACCGCGAGCGGGGCCAGGTCAGTGCGCCGGGCCGGGACCCTAGCGGGGCCCTCTGCTCTCCCTTCCGCGCTCCCTCCCTGCTGGGCCCTCCGCGCTCCCTCCCTTTCGCGCTCTCTCCCCCTCACGCTCCTTGTCTCTCCCGTAGCCCGCCGCCCGGACGAAGCTGGGCTTGCTGGAGAAGAAGAAGGACTATCGGCTCCGAGCGCAGTGAGTGCGGCCGCGAGGGGCGGGCGGCGCTGGGTGGGGATCCCTGAGGGTTTCCCTGCGCTGTCTCCGAGCTCTGAGCCTCGCTGGGAAAGACGCGGCGCCTCAGCAGGGCTGAGCACGGAGAAGCTGTTGAACAGCTCTGATTGTTGGTTTTATCCTCCCCAGTGACTACCACAAGAAGCAGAATGCTCTCAGGGCGCTGCAGAAGAAAGCGCTGGACAAGAACCCCGATGAGTTCTACTTCAAAATGATACGCGCAGAGGTCAAGGTGAGAACCTCCATTACCTTCAAGCAGGATTACACTTCGTTGCTCTAAGTCACATTTTTTTGCCCCCTACCTTGTTCTGATTTAAATTTATGACTTATTAGATAAATGGGAGAAATTGGTTTGATGCCTGTAGAAGGCTTTGAAGAAAATGAGGGACAAGGGACAAAGTAGTAGGCCCTACAGTGGGATGGGCTGTCTTTAAGTGTTGTGTTTGTCTGCTTGTAGGATGGATCCCATGTAATAAAGCAGCCAAAGGATGAAATTACCCCGGAGCAGGTGAAACTGATGAGGACACAGGATATTAAATACATAGAAATGAAAAGAGTTGCAGAAGCCAAGGTAATAACTCACACTTTTAGTGTTTAGTTTTCTAGTTTTTTCAGAGTTTTTTTTTTACTGTGTTGTTCTTATTGTTGCTGCTGGCTATTGTGTTTGTTCGGTGAAGTCTGATTTGTACAGTGCTGGAAAGGACAATGGAAGTGTCAGTGGGGTGCTGGAGGTAGAGCCTAAAGGTGTGGTGATTATAAAAAATGACACTGCATTATTATAGGATGCAGTGATTTTTATGTAAATTTCAAGACTTTAAACATGTATTTCTGCTTAGCATGTTCATAGAGAAGTGAGATCCCTAAGGTTGGAAAAGAGCTCTCAGATCATGAAGTCCAGCTGTTCACCCAGCCACCACCATGGTCACCACTAACCTGTGTGTCCCCAGGTGTCACAGCCACACACCTTTAGAGCACTTCCAGGGCTGGTGATTCCACCATTTCTCTGGGCAGCCTGTTCCAGTGCCTGGCTACCCTTTCAGAGAAAAAGTTTTTCCTAATACCAAATCTGCACCTCCGCCAGCATAGCTTAAGGCTGTTTTGTCTTGTCCTGTCACAGAATCACAGAATTAACTAAGTTGGAAAAGACCTTTAAGATCATCAAGTTCAACCTGTGATCTAACACCACCTTTTCAAGACCATTACATCCAGTGATGTGAGCATCACATCCAGTATTTTTTTTAAACACTTCAGGGATGGTGACTCCCCCACCTCCCTGGCTCATTCCAGTGCCCAGAGATTTTTTCCTAGTATTTAGTCCGGCCTAAACTTCCCCTGGTGCAGCTTAAGGATTCTCTCATTCTGTCAGTGGTTGCCTGGGAGAAGAGACTGACCCCACCTGACTACAACAACCTTTCGGGTCTCACCTGAGCTTGCTTTTCTCCAGGCTAAACAGCTCCCTCAGCCACTCTTCATAGGGTTTGTGTTTCAGCCTTCAGCAGCCTTGCTGTCCTTCTCTGGACACATTCGAGCATCTCAATGTCCTTCCTAAATTGAGGAGCCCAGAACTGGACACAGCACTCAAGGTGCAGCCTCACCAGTGCTGAGTACAAGGGAAAGCACTTGTTAGTTGAGAGAAGGGACTGACTGCCACCTGTCTCCACTCTCCTGTTGGAGTTAGGAGGTCTCCCATCTGAGGAGAATGATCTGAGGTGGGTTGTTAGAATATGGCAGGCTGGCAATCCACAAAAACATGATCCTCTTCTGAAGATGTTGTATGCTCTGATGTTGATTCACAAAACAGAATCAAATTTCCACTGGGGATAAAAAATAAAAGCCAGCTTTAAAATTTCCTTCATGCTTTTGCTGGTGGTTCCATGGCAATCATTCCCCTTTGTCAAACAGAGGACTCAGTTTTGCAGGTGGATGTGTGCACTTTGCTTGGGTAACAGCAGGAATCACTGTAACCCTCTGTCTGAAAAGGTTGTGAAGACACGTCATAAATATACACTAGATGTGTTTTCAGAGATGAAAAAAGGAAGGAGGAGTTCAGCTATTTGTAACCTCGAGGGACAGACAGAAATGTCCTCGGGGGAGACTTGGTTTTACTCGCTCTGAATTTGGCCAAACTTGGACTGTCCGCAGAAAATCGAGCGGTTGAAGGCAGAGCTCCACCTGCTGGACGCCGCGGGGAGCGGCCCGCGCCGGCATCTCTTCTTCGTGGACACGGAGCGGGAAGGTGAGGCTGGAACGGGGTGGGCTTGTTCTCTCACCTCTTAATGTGGACTGTCGCTCCATAAAGAAAAGAAAGATACTTTTATTTTCCTCAGGAATAAAAATTTACGTGCTGTAGAATACCCTTTTGGTTACTAGCTAAGACATCGCTTCTGCAGAACTTGTGTTGCTGGGGCTCCTGTTGCTGACTGTAGCAATGTGTTTGGAAGGTTTGCTTATCAAAGGAGTCCATGGAAGTTTATTCCTATTTTTTTTAATGTATAGTTCAGGAGTTTGATATTGCTGCTCACCTGGACACCGTTCCTGAGCTCGTGGATAGAGTGTACAACCGACCAACCATTGCAACGCTGCAGAGAGAGACAGTGAAGGGACCTACTGATCCTGCCCACCTAAAGGTACTGCTGCTGTTTGTCCTACAGAGTTCTTCATGTTTTACATCTTTTATATGGCAAGCACTAAAAAGGATTAATTGCACCATTTTGGAGGTGAACATAATTGTTTTCTTAAAACTTTCATTGACACAAGGCAGTATTGGGTGTCACTTAATCACCAAATGACTGCCTGAGTCTGTAGTCACATCTGCATGCAGTACTCTTTCACTGCATCCCAGTCCACTGAGGGTGGACCACCAAAGTTGTGATGTACAGGCCAGAAAAAAGTGGTGTAGATCTGATTAGGCAGTGTCCCTGCAAACTGAGATATTTCTCCCTATAAAGAAACATATACCTATGGGGCTATCTTTTCATTAGACTGCTGCAGTTTCAGGTGTAATTTTTTTCAGCATCCACTGTTAAGTCTCACACTTTCCTAAAACCCCTTGCACCCCTGAATTTGGTGTATAGGAGGAAGCTTATTCCAACACAGATGTCTCTGTTGCAGTGTTCTTTAACTTAGAGTATTTTTCAGTTTGGTTCTGAGCCCAAAATGGTTTGAGATTTGTCTCCTTGCTTTCCTTCCTAAGGCCATTTAGGCTATAGTCTCATTTCCTGGCTTTCCTATTTTGAATTGTTTCATGATTCTTCAGCATGAATTGCTTATGCAATCAGTTTTTATTCTGATGTTTTAGTAGCTACACTTGGCTTTACTGCTGTAGATTCTGCTTGGGGTAATTCAGATCTGTTTGACAGTCCTCTGAGTATGAGTTGGTTGTGTGTAAGGTAAAAATAGTTGTCTTAAAATTGCCGACTGGTAAATTTTTAACCTGTTTTTTCTGACTCAGATGTCAGATAATAAACACCCTGTGGTCCCTTTCCTCCTGCCAGCTGTCTCAGTTTGACTTGTCAGTAAAGCAGTTGGACGAGTCGTAGACTGACTAGTTTTCTCCTAAATGTCTGAGTCATATTTTAAGCATGTTGGGATCTGTTCCCTTAATTTAATTACTTAAATCACACCTGCAGTGATACTGTTCCTGTGCTGGGAAAGCTATCCACTCTCATTAGGCAAACTTGACCCAACAAGTTGCGTTTTGAGAGGCCTCTGCAGGCTCTGAGCACTTCAGGCATTGGTCTCCATGTCCTTTGGATGTGTCCTTTTTTTTGTTTTCCCTCCTCTGGGCAAAGTGGATTTACATCAGAGAGTCAAATGTTTTCTTGCATTCGACATTAAAATTTTGAGGATTTAGACCATAGTGTCTTGTTCATCTCTGTCTTAAAACAACTTTTCTTTTCTTGTTTATAGAAATTAGCCCAGCAGAGGAAGAACCAGTATGACCTCCTGAGGCAGCGCATCGAGAGAGAGAAGGCCATGTTTGTCATCTCACAGAAAATCCAGACACGGAAAGATCTTCTGGTGAGGGATTTGGTTCTGTTCAGGTCATTAGGTCTGGTATTATGTGTGTTGTATATGTTGTATTTGTTTCTTCATTCTGCTTTTATAGTGACACCTCTAGATAACTTCTGAAGACAAGTAATCCTCTTTTAGTATGGAAAAAGCAAGGAGATTAAGCATTCCAGTAAACTATATCTGCTAGTCCAAGTCTCACCTTGTCAGCAAGGACAAAGATTCAGCTGTAAAATGGTACTCAAAAGGAGTCCAAAATAGTGTCACTAGGGGTCAGAAGCAGGGAACCATTTCTCTAAGTTATGAGAAGGTCTTAAAAATCCAAATGGCCACAGAAATTACTTGTCTCAATGGGACTCCTGTTCTCTGGTGCTTGTGAGCAAAGCAGGTTGTGCCTGACAGCCTGAAGGGGAAAAGACCAGATAAAATTATAATCCCCACCTAAACAGTGCAAAGTGACCACTTTTCTTTTATGATCAGACCCAGACAGGGATTCTCTGATTTATGTGGGTATGGGTGGTTTTTCTCCTTGCATGGCAGCAAATGTTTGTACTTGTTCTTTTTTCCAGGACAAAACTCATAAAGTAAAGGTGAAGAAGGAAACAGCGACTGGTCCAGCTATTTACAAATTCAAGTTTCAGCGGAAACGTTAGCCATTTCTTTGAATAATTTTTACAGTCTGTGCTCAGAAAGGAGGAGCCATATCCCTTGGAGAAGGTCTGGTGCCCGCCTGCTTTTGACTGCAACTCTGCACTTTGTTAAAACAAATCACTGTGGGCCTGTGGTAGCCATCAGTGTGTTTTATCTAATCAATTGATTAATAAACCAGAGTTTGTTGTCCTGATATTTACAGTGGGAAGCCATGAGATTTGCCTAAGTGCCCTGGTAAGATGCACCATAAACAATCAGTGAACAGTCAAGGTCAGAGTGGAATGTTAGGGAGTTGAGTTAAGCACAGCTCAGGGATGGGGAAGATACTTAGGGATTGTCAGCTCTGGGGCTGAGCAGGACCTGTCCAAACCCATGAGAGTGGAGCTTAGCATTTTCAGCTGTCTTTTCAAGCAGGTGAAAGGTGAATTACTCTCTAGTCGTTTCCCCAACATCCCCCCAATCCATCTCATTTTCCTATTTGCACTATTCCATTGTGTGCTTTTCCTCCAGAGCTGCTTCAATCCAAACTGAGGCAGTGCCAAAATTCTGTGTATGGAGAGACAATGCAGCAGCCAAGTGTGGGACAAGAGTTTGTCCTCTGGGTTTTCCTCGGGCCGGTTGCATTGCCAGGGTTGGGGGATGTGCAGACACATCCTGAGTGTCCTGGAGCAGCCCAGGCACGTTCAGAGAAGCCTCCATGTGAACATTCCTTTCCTTATCTCTCCCCATCGCCCTGTCGCTGCCAGCAGTAAGCACATGGACTGCAAGGAGGGAAGAGAAAAAAGATGCTCTTCTCAGGCCCTACCTACTTTGGAGCTTTTCCAGCAGCTGGGTGATGAAACCCGATGTTTTTACATGCTTAAATGCAACTTCAGACGTTCTCCCATCGCAGGGAGAACTGCGGGGGGGAGAACTTTTCAAGGGAGCATACACAGAGTGGGCAGAACCTGTAGTCTGCGGATTTTGTGGTGGCTGTGAACCACCGGGAGAGGAGCGGGAGGGGAAAACGAAGCCCCGCGTGTGAGAGCGTTTCGGTCCTGTTCGGTTCTGTCCTGTCCTGTCCGGTTTGGTCCGCTCCAGTTCGGTCCTGTTCGGTTGGCGGGAGCCGCGCAGCCTTTCCCCGTGGCGGCGGAGCAGCCGCAGTGCCGGGGCCGGCCCGCAGGGGGCAGCAGCGCCGCGCGGCGGGGCCGTGTCCCTCGTGCCCGCCCCGGGGCTCGGAGCCGTCCCCGCTGCCTGCGAAGGGAAATCCGTCCTAGGCTGAGGTTTAAATAGATAAATGCTTCATCCTTGCCCTTGGTTAGTTTTACCTGCATCCAGAGCGTTGCTGAAAAGGATGGGAAGGAAAAGCAGCAGTTCTGCTGGGCGACCCTCTAGGAATCCTGTAGCAGGAATTGAAAAACAGCAACCTGGCCAGGCCCAGCAATTGCCTTGTCCACCTCTGCCCCACTGCAGAGCAAGTGCTGGAATGGACATAAGTTTCTCTTCCATTCCTTGGAAGAGAGCATCTCTTCCCAGTTTGGAGCGAGGTGCTGTGGGATGCAGTAGGCATCCCATTACAGGGATATGTTAAGGGATGTGTATAACATATGTATACCATAACATAACTGCCAGGCTTTCTTTGGGCAGTCACTGGTCAAGGGCCACACTGCTTGTCCTGGGGGTGCTGGTGTCCCCTGGCACCTGGGAGCTGAGGTACCAGCCAGGACGCAGTCTCATGATCACAATATGGGGTCTGGGTAGAAAAAAATGTGAAATTGTGCCTGTTCTGATTTACTTTTCCCTGGGAAAACATGAAGGTTTTAACAAAGGGAAACCAGAGCACTGTTACATCTATAATGGTCACATTGAGCAGGCTTCTTGCTGGACCCTGACCTCCAAATCCCATAGCCTGTGGAGTGGTTTATCATCTTGTGGCTATAACAGACTAAAAGGAGGTGTCAGCTCTTGTGCACAAATATTTTTCACCTATCCCTGCCTGCAGTGATGAAGGATTTGGCAGGTGCTGATCTCTGAACTTCTGTGTTAGCAGACAGAGCTGACTCACACCTGCTGCCCTGCAGAGTTTCCAATGGCTTCCAGGAAAAAAATCCACACCTTCTTAAAGACCTTGCTCTTTGACTCCCAAAGCCTTTAGCTTGGTATCCTCATACTAAAGCACTGAAATGTTTCTGCAAGGATCTGGAAAGAGCCAATACCTTGTAACTGAATCGAATAGCTGGCCACTGGGCCACAGCATAGGATTTAAAGTGAGACATGGGTGGGATCTGCCATCCTCTAGCTGGACCCTCATGAGGAAGGACAGTGAGAAAATGCCCACAGCTATTTTTTGTTTGTGATAATTATAGCATCAAAAGCTGAACCAACAGGTTCTTTAGCAAGGAGATTCCCTACAGCTTGAAAGATACAGATATCAAAATACCCCACAGATTCACAGCTCAGGTTTCAGGTGACTCAATAATATTGTGCCATATAATCATTTAGTGTAATTCCTTGTTCAAGTCTTGAAGAACTCAATTGATAATGACTGTCTATAAACATTAATAGCAGACTACACTTGCAGGATTATCTCTAGGCAGCTGCAACAATATATTTTATTAGCAGGAGAACCATAACCAGCCCTTAGGCTTCTCAGCTGCTTTCCTGTAGGCCCCATTTTCCAAGCCTGAACCAGACTGGGGAGCACAGCGGGGTCCCTGGGGCATGGCAACAGAAGCTGACTTGCCTGGGGGGGCTCTGGCTCTCCCCAGCATGGCTACTGTGGGGTCTCCATTGGTGCTATAGCAGCCAGAGGGACCCCCACAGCCTCTGGAGGACCCCAGGCTGTGTTCTTTCACCAAAGAAGAGCAGGGAGGTTTGATCCCACCCATGCCACTGCTCACAGTGCTGCTCTGCACATTTCCATGTGCTTACCACACACCCTCTGGATCATCCCACACTCACCCACCAGGTGCTGCCATTCCAGGGTCACCAGTGGCACTGTGGGCTGGGCACAGGTGTCTCCAGCTGCAGGACTGGCTGCCCTGGCCCTGCTGGTCCCTAGGACCCTACAGCCAGGTTCAGCTGAGGTGTCTTGCCCAAGGGCACCAAGGAGAAAAGGGTGGTGAAGTTCCTCCACTCAAGCCTGAGCAGCTTCACAGCAGGGAGTTGAAAGAGCAGAATGTAAATCAGGAATGACTAATTGCTGCTCAGCATGGCTGCCCTAAACCTCTCTGTTCCACAGCTCCTTGGCCACCTGGACCTTTCCCCACCTGATTAGGAGCAACATGGGGCTGCTGATGTCTGGAAGAGTCTGTGCACAGGGCACTATCCCTGTTCATCTCCACACTTGGACACAGCCACCCTTTTCCCTCCAAACAAAACATTCCTCTCCGAATTCCATTACAGAAGGTTTCAAATAAATAAATACCTGCTGCTGCTTCTGTTGCAAGATGCCAGGCATCAAGAGTGGACCCAGGGCTGGGCAAGGTGAAAGCAGAGCTATTTGCTTTGTTGTCTCACAGTTGTGTACCTGAAGCCGTTAGTGCCTTGAGAGAACCCAGGTGAGCAGCATTGCTTCAAGCAGGCAGGAGCCCATTATTTAGTGAGAACCTATTCCCAGGATGTCCCTGGCTTGGCAGACCTAAAGACTGCAATAGTGAATTAGTGCATACAGATCATCATTTACTGAAACGCAAGCCCCGATGCACCTTTCTAGGGAAGCACTAATTTATTATGCATTGTTATTAGCTGCAGCAGGGCCTTCATTAGAGCTAGAGTTAAGGTCTGTTTTGGCTGCCTCATCAGCATCAGTGAACTGCGTCCCTGCGAGGTTTGATACAATTTAATTAACCTAATTAAAAGCTCTGATTGCAGAGATGATTGGGGTAGAGCCAGCAGCAACTGCATATTTATAACGAGCTAGAAGGTGTGGGACTGGAGCCAAATGATATGCATCTCTAATGAGCTGGTGCTATTGAAGTGTGGATTTGGAACACTAACATTTATTTTTGGCAACAATGGCCAGTTTATCTTCATGATAGAAACGATCACGGGTTGATTGGGCGTAGCAGGCAGCTCAGCACTGTGCTCCCTGGCCTTCTCCAGACCACTGGCAGGCACACACAAGCACCCACAGCCTTCCTGCTCCCCACTGATCTCCCCCACACTGCCAACACCTTCCCCTGCAGGCACAGCACCCACAGCCCTGCGGGGGACACAGCACTCACAGCCTGCCCCAGCCCCATGCAGCAGTCCCACATAAGCCCTGGAAGTTGCCAGCAAGTTTCCCTTCCCCAGCCACCACTTCCTCCAGCCCTCCCACGCCACCTTCCCTCTCCCCAGACCTCCTGCCCCACAGCCAGGCTGGGCTCCTGGTGCAGGTAACCCACCTTGGTCACTCCTCCAGGTATCAAATACTTCATGCTCTGGTCTGCTGGGCACCAGGCACAAGTGCCCAGATAACACAAAGCAGCCTGGAGCAGAGATCAGCCCCAGCACTGGGGCTTCAGGGCTGCTGCTGCCTGGGCTGGTGAGCACCAGCACCTGCCCCTGGCTGACCCAGTGCAGCCAGAACCTCCTGTTTAGTGATGGAGAGGCTGCCAGCCCCTCAGTGTCCACCAGCTCTGCCAGAACGTGGGGGTTCCTGGCAGCCCAGGTCAGGGAGCCCCCATTTCTGAGCTGCAGCATCTGTTATCTCAGTAGTGCCCCTTCTCTCTCCACCTTTAAAGGCTACATGGTGCTCAGAGGAGTCAGGGGTCCAGTGCACCCAGCAGCAGCACTGGGACGTCCCAGGCATTCTTAGCAGCCAAGGAACAGTAGCAAGTCTGCCAAGCCACTTGGAAAATTTGATCCATGCTAATTATGCTGAAAAAAGCTCTTCTGATAATGAGCATGAAATGGAAGCGTAGCTAATACTCATCTCTGAGTGCCATTAATCTTTAAAACTGGAACAATAAGTGAAAACACTGCAGGGCATATGAAGCAAGGTGTGATTCACATCTGCTCCTCCATGGCTGCCTGATTTATTGGCACAAGGCAACTTTCCTGCACTGTTTCAACAGAGCTGCATTACATAACACCATGGACTGCTTTGCTTTGCTTGCCTTTCCAATCAAAGTATCTCCTCAGAGTTTTACTGATTTTCTGTCCTTTTCTGGGTCATCTCAGGAGCACAGGAGACAAACCTTCTTCCCAGGTCTTGGCCTTTGCAGAGATGGTTCTTTCCTCCTGGCCATGACAGCCACTGTGGCAGCAGGGACATGGTTCTGGGTGTGCAGGGCAGGGCAGGGCAGGGCAGACTCCCAGGCCCTGGTGGCTCTGTGCAGCCAGGAGAGCTGGAGGGGGGGTGGATGCAGACAGGGGGATGGAGGCTCCTTTCCCATCCCTGCTGTGACAGGTGCTTGCAGGTGCACCCACAGCAGCACCTGGGGTACCTGTCCTCTCCCTGCACTGCACACTCTGTTACCAAGCCAAAGCTCTCCAGGACCTCTGCCACTCAGATGCATCTATCTCACTTTTGATGTGTTTTATTTTCAAATAGCTCTCTCTGGGACTTACTATCTTCTATTTAAATTGTGGATTTGCTGAAGTGACCTTTTAGCTGACTCTGAGGAGAGATGGGTAGCTGCTTCTCCTTGCAGTCCCAGAAAGACTGCCGACCCTGTGGCTTTGAACAAGTTCAAAGCATCACTTGCCTTTTGGCCATACCCTCAATAGTGCCTTTGCATGGATTTTTCTCCCACACTCTTGAAAAGACATCATCAGAGACATTTCCCCTCATGGGCTCTTTAATATTTACAATGACTCTGTGAATAGATAATATATTCCACCTTTTTTTTTAGCCTTTTAAAAGTACATGCTCCTTGTGCAGTTGGAGGAAGCAGTGGATGCTGTGTGCTGGCTGCCTTTGAGGCTGGGAGGACAAACAGATCTGGGGGAGATGAGGATTGCTCTGAGCCATGCTCACTGCCTGCCCACAGCTCCTGGGGACACTGGGGACAGACCTGGGGCAGCCCTGCTGAGTCTCCTACTGCAAAAGTCCTCAGAACCTTCCTCCCACTACTGACTAAGCCCAAAGCTGATCATCTTGGTAGCTGGAAGACAACTGAAATGCAAAACAAAATGCTTCTAAAAACTGTCCCTTAGATTGCCAAGCATCTTATAAAGCCTGGCCATGGGCTTAAGTATATCAAAATCATGTGGATGCTTTTTGTCAAAATCATTCTAAACCAGGAAGGCAGCAAGCAGCTTACAACCCAGAAGTGTCATAGATGTACTCGTGAATGCTTGTCCATAATTTTGTTTATTCCAGTCTGCAAGTCCAGGAGGGACTGTCAGATCCTGTGTTCTGATCTATGCTGCCATCCACTGCACTCCACTCAGAGAGCCAAGACCAAGTCCAGCAGCTTCAGCTGGGTTTTGGTTTGTCAGTCCTGAGAGGCTGAGCCACAGCAGCCTCAGGAAGGAGGGCTCCTGATGGCAGAGAAGTGCTGAAGGGAAAGATGTCTTGGTGTTCCCAAGAGCTGGACTGTGATCTCTGAGGCAGGGGAAGGCAAGAATTCTATGATCCTTGGCATTTTCTCTTGGACATAAACTTCTTCCTTGTCTCACCACTTGTGAGCAGAACAGAGCCAGAAATGTCCATGGAGGCTTCGTGCAGTACTGCATGTTGGATGAGAGCACCCTGAGCAAGGTGCAGCCTCCTGCTGCAACAAAACACACCAGGCCAAGTGTTCTGTAGGGCAACAATCCCTCTTGGCCTGCAGAGATGACAGGACTGGTGCTGGAGTTGAGGCTCAGGGGCTGAGGTAGCCCCTGAGGTGAGCTAGCCATGGTAAGGCTGGTGAGGCACACAACTGTGCAGAGTGGAACATTTTTTTTTCAGTCCACGTTGCCCTAACAAACAAATGTTCTGGGATACAGACAATAATGTTTTTATGAGGCCCTAAATTCTAAACTGAAATGCTCTTTGTAGTGGACTAATAGCCAACACGTGTCCCTTCATCTCATGCTGAACTTTTGTGGTCCTACAGGGGTAAAAAAGGCCCTGATGAACATTTACACTGAGCACTTTGTTCTCACAGATTTGTAGAGCAAAGAGAATAATGTATTGAGACTCCCAGCCCGTGCCAGTTTGGCTTCATTTGTCCTGAACTTGCCCTGAGAGATAATGTTTCCTTCTAATCTGCTGCCGTCCACCTACAGCAGGGACCAAGTGAATAATTCTCCCAAACAAGCCTTTATTCTTAAAACTCTGCCTGGCCCTAACCCTTTCTGCCCCTTACAGAGTAATTGTTGTGTTCATGACATGCTAATAGCCCGTGCTGTGCTCCAGCCCACACTGGCTGTGGCCACACAAACGGGGCTCAGGCTGTGCTGCCTGCAGATAATGCTGCTCTTTTGGCATTATTTGAAAGAATGTGCCAGGCCTCTGAGCACCAGGCATGCTCGCTCCCAGCCTGCCTGCCCCAGAGCACAAGCCAGGTGCAGAGGCTTCACAGAAATCAGCACATCTTCCAAGGAGTGAGGCTTTTCTCTCCACACATGATAATAAATGAGTGCTGCCCTCCTATAGGAAGAAGACACGAGGAAGAGGAAACAAAACATCTAAGTCTCTGGTTAATGAGACAAATATTTTCTATTCTTTTCTGTTCAGGTGCTTATGTCACCCTTTCACAATGATATTTTAATAAGCCTTTGTAAGCTTTACAAATTGCCCTTTATATCTGCAGGAGGAGGGAAGCTCCAGGGGATGAACAATGTATACATTGAACACACAAGAAATGCCTTATCTAGCCTGCTCCTGGAAATCTCTCTCCAGAGACATCTGGAATGGGTGCCCCTCTGAAAACACCCAAGGGAGAGGTATTAGTGATTTTAGTGGTGGCTTCACAGTGCTTTTCAAATGGGACAAGGCTAAGCTGAGGTCAGACCCCATAGTCAGAGACTGACAGGCAGCTTTGTTGCTTTGTTCCTAACCCTGCTCCTGAGCTTAAGAAATGGCCATGGGTCAGTCTCTGATACCTCCCAGAAGGCTGCAGAGACAAAAGCCTTCAGACTGTACTGGTCTAAACCTTGGAGTTGGCTGACACAGTGTTCCTGTGTGAAGGGGAGGCTGCAGCAACTTTCCTCAGTGCCAAGGGATGGGTTTGTTTGGACTGCCACCTGTCTGCTGTGTGAGTGTCACATGGCAATGCCAGTGCTCAGGTGTGGGACAGGGAGCAGGGGAACACCCACAGGTACAGGTGAGCTCATATGTGTGCATGTGAGTGTGGAGGAGCACGCATGCACAGGTATGTGTGCTAAATGCAATCTGTGTGGGCTGTTCCCAAACTAGTCCATGCATGGCAGGGGGGTTTCTCTCCAGGAGATGTAAGAAAAAACCCCTTCCACATGCAGGTTCACACACGAGCGTGTATATGCAAAACCAGGCAAGTATCTGCTGTACACATTTACCCCCAGTGTGAGGACAAACCCCAGCAGCTCAAAACAGTAGAAAAACCAGAAAAAGGCACCAAGAGACACTTGGCTTTTCTAGCCTGCACTCAGGGCTATGTATGCACTGCAGCCCTGCACAGCCCTCCCTGCCCCAAACCCTCCTCCCCAGCCCCATGGCTCAGCCCTGCCCTGTTCCCAGGGCTCCTCAGCCAGAGTGCAGCATCCCCCCACAGGACAGTGTGTTCTGAGAGAGCAGAGGCTCAGAAAACCCAAGCAGGAACGGCAGTATCCTTTGTGTATCATGAGCCTGGGCTCCTGCCAGATTCCTCTGCACCCACTGCCTCTATTAAATGTGTCAATCATTTCTTGGCAACCCAAACCCCAGAGAAGAGTTGAGAGGCAACTTCAGGCAGTTCAGTCGCTTTCATTAAAAGGTAAAAATACATGCTGAGCAGGAGCTGGGAGCAGGACTGAGATCTGCCTGCACAGAGAGCAGGGCTGCCAAACCCTCCCTGCTGAGGAGGAACAAGTGGCAGCAAACAACAGAGCTTCCCATGGTCACAGCTCTGTCAGCCTGTGAAATCCCAAGGGCCACTCTTCAGGGACAGCTGCAGATCCTCACATGTGGATCTCGGTCTTGTTGGAAAGCAGAGGGAGAGCATCAAGGGGCAGGGGGTGCAGGAACGCCCCTGAAGGCTGCCCTGGTGCAGGTGGGCAGGGGCTGGGTGATCACCTGGCACCAAACCCCTGGGACAGCAGAAGGGGCTGCCTGCAGCACGGCTCCCAGCTCCTGGCAGGCAGCACAGGGCTGGAGTGCAGCTGGCACCCAGCTCTGGGGTGGACCCTGGGGAGAAGCTGTGGGGTCCCTTCCCCACCCTCAAACAGCTGCAGTGGCCAGGGGCTGGGTGGGAAGGTGCCCTTGCTGGGGCTGGCACCTGGGCTACCGTGGCAGGGCCAGCAGTGCTGGCACCAGGGAGCAGCAGGCTCTGGGGAATAGAACAGGACAGTCCAGGTGACTCAAATATTCCTGGCACAGCTGATGCCAGCTGAGCACAGTGGGAGAGAGGAGGACAGAGAGGCAGGGACCCAGGCAGAGAACTGTGGAGCTCATGAGTGGGGATGAGGGTCCTGGGGACATCAGGAATGGTCAGTGGGGGAGTTCAGGTGGTGGGTCCAGAGTCAGTGAGAAGTGGAGCCACACTGTGCACGGACACTGCTGTCCCCAGAGGCTCCCCCCAGTCAGGAGCTGCTCTGCTCAGGCCACTGTGCCTGCCTGGTCACATCCACTGGGCTCCTGAGAGTGGCTGCATGCTGTGCCACTCCCATCCAGGCAGCTCTGTCTCCTTGCCTGCTTCTCTGTTCCTTCCCTTTGCCTCTTCACGCAGTTGCTTTGATCTGCACTCCAGGGGCTCAGTGTTAAAAATTAATGTTTCATGAATGTTGCTGCCCATGGCTTGAAAAACGGCTTTTTCCCCCCAGTGGTGGCTCACACCAGCTCCTGAAGGACTGTTCTGCTCCAAGTTAAAAAGACCGGCCAAAACCTCTCGTGTTCCTCATGCCTTGGTTTAGGGCAGGATGGGACCTGCTCCTTCACCTGCAGAGTGAAGCTGGGACCCCATCCTGGTGCCCAGGCCATCCCAGCAGGCTCTGCCAGTCCCCAGAGCAGCCCTGCCCTCCTGCCTGGCCTCCACCAGCCCTGCCTGCTCCACCAGGGCTCAGCTCTGCTGCCTCCTGTGTGGGTGAGAAAGGGGCTGTGCACAGTGGGCTCATTCCCCTGAGATGGGCAGGAGGGCCAGTGCCAGCTGCAGTGTGCCATGCCCTCAGTGCTCTCTGGAAGGGGCTTTCTGCCCAGTTTCTCCACACCCAGGCTCCAGCAGTCAGCAGAGAGCACTGGTTCTCTGAGCTGGTGACAGAGAGCAGCGATTCCCCAGCACCCCCAGCACCCTCGTGTCCCCTGACAGCCAGCCTTGCTCAGGCTTTGCTGCTGGTGCCAGGGGCTGGCAGAGGCCCTGCCCCATATCTCTGGGCTCTCTCTGTGTTTGGGAGGCTGCTCGGTGCAGCCTTGGGCCAGCACAGCCTGGGAACGGTCCTGTCTCCTGTCCTGCTGGGTGCTTTGGGAGGGAAGGGATGCAGCGCCCGGGGCAGCAGGGTGGGTGCAGCAGGAAGTCAGGCTTGCCAAGCTGGGTGTGTAGCATGTGGGGATGCTTGTCTGGGCTCCCAAAGCATTTTCCAAACACTTTAATTATAGTGATTTATATGGCAAAAGTGTGGGGGCGAGAGCTTGGGAAAGGCATTAGCAGGTTTGTTCTGAGGGCTCTAATCAGAGGTAGGCGATGGGGAGAGGGAGGGGACAGCACTGGGGCTGTACCTTGAACTGCGGCGTCAGGACAGGTTTGAAGGATGCAAAACTTCCCAGCTGTGCCGGGGATGTGCTGAGGGCATCCCTGAGGCATTAGTGCTCCTCTGGGAACAGCCCTGGCATCAGGAGTACCAGCAGATGTCCTGTGCCTGCCCCTGGCGCTGCTCTGAGGCACTGGGACTTCCTGCTCCACCACTCACCAGGCTCAGCCCAGCTCTGACCAGCCCCAGCCTCACACAGCTCCAGCAGCACCTGAGCATCACCTGTGGAGGCAGAGCAGGTACACAAGGCCACAGGTGAATGTGGCACAAAATGCCTTTACTGCAATCACCAGAAAACGATCAACAATTCAACTGCAACTCAGTGTTCTCATTGGTGTTACCTTGAAAATTAATAACCTTGTCTGGTTTTGTTTTGCAAAGCATTGCTCTCAAATCCCCACTGTGTCACAGAGAAGCACACTCACATGCACACAGAGTTTCCTGCAGCCCCAGCAGATGAAGAGACCCCTGTCTCTGCACAGAGACAGCAGCTCCTCAAGCCCAGGAGCTCAGCAGCCAGGGGAACAGTGCAGGGCATCAGTGCTGGCTCTGAAATCCCAGCTCTTGTGAGCCTGGCTTGCTCTGAGGACACTGTCACTCCTACAGAGCCCTAATGGCACCAGGGACAGTGAGAGGAACGTTGGGCTGCTGTCAGCCTGGTGGCAGTGTGCTGGCCACGGGCACAGCGTGGGACAGCTGAGCTGTGGCCATCAGCAGAGTGGGGATGTGGCTCTGCAGCAGCTCTGACCCCTCTGAGCCACCGCGGGTGCAGCCCTGGCAGCGTGGCCACAGCACATGTCACCACCGCTGCAATCTCACTTCTCGGTGTTTTTTCTGATAAATAACCTTTTCCTGTCCTTTTTGACAGTGATGTTTATGGATGTGTGACATCCCTCACAGCCAGGGCTGGCCTCAGAGAGCTGTGGTGCCCTGCACACCCCAGGGCTGCAGAGACAGTGGCAGAGGCAGCTCTGCTTCTCTCAGATGCCCACAGCCTCCCTAAAACACTTGCTTCCAGACGTGTCAGGGTGGGCATAAGCTGAGTTTTCTGGTGGGAACAGGGTGAAAACAGCACTTTAAATAACTGTACCTTGGCTTCCTGGGGCTACTCCTGTCAGTGCTGGGCAGCCCTGCCTCGGCTCCTGCTGCAGTCCCCTCTCCCAGGAGAGGTTTACCACAGGGTTCACAAGAGGGTTCTTCACACCCCAGCTCCTGCCCAAGGCACACAAACCCCTCTGCATTACCTTGGAATAATGTGCTGATACAGGGATAAGCAATCACTGCTCTGCCCATAGCCTCACGTTAACACTTAATTGAATCCAATTGATTGAGAAGCTAAAAGCAGCCTTGGCTTAGAGCACTGCAGATGGTGCTGGGGAGCAGGGCAGTGTGCTGAACCCTTAAAAGCATTGGCACCAAGGGCAGACACAGCCTTGCTCTCCTAAAGTGTCTCACATCTTACCATGACCGGGAACCAGCAGCAGGGCAGTTCCAAGGGATATTATTTCATACTTCAAGTCTGCACAACCAACCTCTTATTCTTGCCCTCCTGCCCTCAGTGGGCAGGCTCTGCTCCCACAGAGATTTCAGGGGAAGGAAGTGTGCATCTGCAGGGCGATGTGGGGGCAGCCTGGCTCTTAAGTGGTCTAACCACAAGCCCACAGTGCTGGGAACGGAGCCCAGCAGACCTGCTGCCCAAACAGAAGCTTCTGTGTATGAGCAGCTGCATCCTGGGCTGCTTGTGAACCTGCACCCCCCAAGCAGTGCCAGAATGGGAAGATGCAGGAGCAGCCCTGTGAGGGAAGTGGGGCAGGCACTGAGGTCCCTGCAGGTGCAGGAAAAGGACAGGGAGGGAAGCAGCTGCACCTTTGCCCATGCCTGAGCTGAGAGCAGGCAGGGGAGCCAGCTGAAAAGTCCCTGGGTGCAGCTGGCACACAACACTGGCTGCTGGGGCATCTCCACTCCAAATAACAGCATGAGCTCCACAAACTGCTTTTCTGCTGTGATCCTGACCATGGGATACCACAGGGATCTCTCCTGGGACTCTGTTTACAATGCCCCTGCCTAGACATGCTCAGCCTTGGCTCACCTTGCACTGGTCTTTCTGATTTGATTGCGTTTTCTAGAAATTCAAGACTGGCTTCCCTGCAAAAGTCAGTGCATACTTTATTAACTATGCTGCTTTCTTGTCCACTAATTAAAATCAAATTATATTTGATGCACACAACATACTTTGCAGTGAAAGAAACCTCCTTTCCCAATCTGCTCTCTGAAGCAATTTATTTAGCCCACTGAGCTGAAAAGAGTGCAACCCTGCAAAGACCCCCGGGATGATGAGGACCCAGCTGGCTGGAACTTCTCCTGGGCTCACCGTTTTGATTTCACTCCAGACTAGGGCCAGGATCCCCCAAGGCTGAGGGGAGGAGCAAGGGAAAAGTGATCCCGAGGGAGCAGCTCATGGGAAGGTGAGCAGCAGCAGCCATGGGCTTTTTTTTGGGTCCACCTGTCTCATCTGCCACGGGCCTGGGCACCACACATGCCACCAGCAGGTTTGGCTGCCTGGGGAACAGGAGATGAGTTTCCTCAGTGATGCAGTCCCTGCACAAGGGCACAGCAGTGCTCACAGCTCTGCTCTCTAGCTGTATTCCCACAGTGAAGGACATCGGGAGCATGAGCCCAGAGCAGCCCCCTCTCAGGAGGGTCCCCGCAGTGCCAGCCCTGCAGCAGCACTGCAGGATGCACCCACAGATGCCTCAGGCAGGGCCTGAGATCCCACCCCTCTGCCCAGCAGCACTGGCAGATCCTCATGCCCACATGCACTAAAACGCAGGTACTGGGTCCCCAGAAAACAGCACAAGGCTCAGCATGGAGCAAGTCACACAGTAAAGAGGCTCAGGAGAGAGGGGCCAGACCTGCCCTGTGTCTCCTCAGTGAAGCCACTACTCCCAGATTTTTTTCCTTAGGGGAAGGGTAAAGTTTCTGCAAAAAGACAAGACTTCCCCTGTGGGCCCTGTGCTGGTGCTGGCAGGAGCCATGTTTGGAGTAATACATCATCAATGGAAGGTATCAAATGATGTATTGCCCTAATACATCACCATAGCAACAGCACTCTAATGATGTATTATTCTAATGTGTTACTCAAGTGCCCATTCCTCCAGATGATGTATGGTTGGGGTGGCTGTGCTCTGCCAAGCCCAGATGCTGCAAAGCTCTCCTGACTGCCAAGCACCTTCAGGAGGGTTACCTGCCACTCCATGGGGTACACTGGCTGTTTGCTCCCACCTTGGTGGGCAGAGGTGCTACCTTGCCACCCGAGGGTGGGAGAGCTCCCAAACTTGGTGACCATCACAGTTCTGTGATGTGACCATCACAGTTCTCTGGCAACTTCCACAACTGTTGTCCCTTTCCTCCCCTCCCCACAGCCAAGCTACAATGTCACTTGTGGAGCTCTGAAAGACAATTTTAAAAGCATTCCTTCCCTGGCATTTGGAAAATCCAGAAGGGGAAGTGACAGGCTGGTTTGTGCATTTCTCCAGCCCCTTCCAAGGTATTAAGGCCACACAGTGCTCTGGGTTTGATCATTAACAATGAAAATACCAGCCGGAATTCTCCTGCTGCCTGTGACAGGGACAGCATTGTTTCCAATTCACACTATCTTTTTGACCATTCAAATGCCATCAATTCAGTCACCCCAATGCGTAGGACAGTTATCTGAAATGTTTTCCCAAACAGCTTAGTGACTATAGAGCAACAATTCATGGCATTGCTTGGGGACATCTGTGCAAAGCAACGCTCAGTAAAGAGCTCGTGGCCAGCTGAATGCTCCCTGTGTGGACTTCAGATTCCAGAGAGGAGCAGGGAAGCTGGCAGACAGAGAGACTGAATGAATGGCAGGAGAAATCATTTCATCTATGCTAATCCATGCCAAGCTCTCAGTGCAGCTGCTGTCAGTGGGGAGCTCTGCCCCTCTGGACTGACATGGAAGATTTTATTGAGCTCTGAGATGCTCTCTCTGCCAGACCAGCAGCCACTCACTGTGCAGGGACTGCAGCCTCTGGTGTCCTCCACAACCACCACAGGCATCCAGGTGAATTCTCCATGGCAGAAGTGCAGGTTTTGTGGAATGCCCCTCTCCTCTGAGATCCCCAGGCCTTGGAAGGCCCCTAGAAAGTGGAAGCTAATGGCACCCATGGCTTATTCCTCCAGAGGAGCAGCAGCACTGCCTGTATCAACAAGCCTGGCACAGGCTGCCCAGGGCAGCAGGGCAGGCACCATCCCTGCAGGCTGTGGGGGCAATGCAGCAGGAGCTCTGCTGGCTCACGCTTGTCCCACAGCATGTCCCTGTCACTGGGGCCAGGAGACACAGCTGCAAAACACAGATCATTCAGGTCACTGTGCAGTACCCAGAGCTGAGGGACAAGCTGCTTCAGAGACCCAAACAGGGGAGAGCCCAGAGAGGATCCCCTGGCACAGAGCAGAACCCCAGTCTGGCCAGAGCAGAGCTTGACATGCCAGGCCTGCAGTCTCCCCAGGGCTGTGTCACACTTCCCTCAGCTGCACCTGTAAGTGTGGGTGTACAGGGATGCCAGAGCCTCCCCTCCCTGGGAGGGAACCTTTGCAAGGCTCCTGTGCTACACCTGGGCAGATTCCAATCATCTCTCAATGTTTCAGCAGTGACAAATCACAGGATCTTCAGCAGGAAAAAAAAATTGAAGCAGAGTGACCAAAAAAAAAGGAATGATTGTATTATCAATAATGTTTCCAGTGGCTGATGGATGAGGACACCCAAATGATTTTTAAGATTTCAGTAGAAACCCTCTCAATAGCAGCACAAAGGCAAAATGTTTATTAACCCAGAATCTCCTGAGAAAATCCTGCAGGGATGTGCACAGCCATGCCAGCATGGGCTCAGCATCATGCAGCCCATCTAACTGCAGGTGAGACAGGATCTTTTCCTCATTTCTGCAGACAGGAGTGATCCTGAGAGTGTTCCAAGAGGGATGAACAGACACACACTGCTCCATGGGGCCCCTGCCACCCTTCTCCTTCCCAGGGCTCAGTGCAAATGCTTCCTAAACTGCTCTGGAAACAAACAGCTTTTTGAAAGCTGCCCTAAAAGCCCTCTGCTTTCACTAACATCAAGAGTAGGGAGCATCAAGAAAAAGATCACCTCCTAATTCTTTGGGGAACTGAATTTGCAGAACAGGCATCCTGTCTTAAAGATAAACATTCCCCTCAAAAGGCAGGCACAGCCCTTGTCCTGTGCATGGCAGGACATCCAGCTGATGGTTTTGTGATGCCACATATCCAGCACAACCTTGGGAATACTCTTGTGCTGGAAATATATTATACAACATTTTCATGTATTGAAAACTGGCAAATCTCCAGGCTGGGGTTTCAAGGGATAATTTGCAGATCGAATGTTAATAAATATTATTGTATTTAATAATCTTTACCTTGCAAGGCTGTGCTGACTTTACTTTTTTGCCCATTGCACATCTTGATTTTTACTTTTCTTACCCCTATAACAAGCAGCGTAGGCAATTCCAACATAGGTGACAAGTCAGGAAGCCAGTTGAAAACACATGGGAAGAGGTGATTCTTGCTGTGCCGGTGTCACTGCCTCCCCAAACTCTGCTGCTTCAAACATTTGCTGGCACAGGATTCTTGTTTTGAGTTGTCCCTGTCCTTTTTCCTGCAAACTCACCCAGCCTCAGCAGTGCTGCCCCAGCCATGGCACGTGGAGGTTAGGAGCAGGCATCAAGGGGATCCTCAGCAGCATAAATCTTCTTTTATTTCCATGGAGAAAGAGGCATGGAGGGGAACTGCTGTCATTTCTCCAGCCCTGCACTGCCCTCAGAGCTGTGATGTGGCTTTGCTCTCGGAAGCCTTTTTGTGCAGAACATCAGAGCACACACCTGCAGCAGGTGCTCCAGTGGATTCCCCTGGGAGTGCCCCTGCAGCTCAGGGACCCTGCCCTCCCCACTGCAGGCTGTCCCCAGGGCCACTCACACCGTGCTGCAGCTCACCATGATTTATGTGGCACTCCTACAATTGATGTGCTTTGTGCCTGGGGACAGTTAAATGGTAGCTCTGTCATTAGTTTAAGCAGAGGTTAAAGGTGATCAATAACAAGGGTTTCACGCCCAATTGATCACCCCTTGCTATTTATTTCTGCCTTTTGCTTTCCATTCCACGGTGCTTTTAGAAATAGTAATTAAAGACATAACAAGTGTTCCACTAGGCAGAATATCAAACACTCCAGATATTGATTCAATTCTCTCCCTTTTAATGACGTTGACCTGCTCCTGTCCCCAACATCAGCAAGGCTGGGCCAGCCTGCAAGGCCAGGGCTGGGGAGTTAAGAGCCCTCCTGGGGCAGAGCCAGCCCGTGCCCTGGGCAGAAGGTGGAGGGGAGCACAGTGCTCTGGGACAGGCAGCTTTCAGGTCCAAGTCACTCCCTGAGCCTCAGAGCTTGGCCCACCCTGCAAGCACAGAGCCCTCACTGGGCTCAGTGAGGGGAGCACAAGGGAAGCAAGATGTGAGGTCAGGTTTGGTGACAGTTTTCATCCCTCTGCTCCCAAATGCTTTGACACCCAAGCCCATGCCGTGACATGGGAAAAAGCATCATGAGAACTGTCCTGAACACTGAGAATTCTCAAGCTCCTGGCACTGCCAACTCTGCAGAGGACACAGAGGCACACAGGCTGTGCACCTTAGTCCTGAAGAAGAGAAATTCAGAGCTGCACCCTGACCCCCCACCTGGCAGGAATAAGGGCAGGGGACAATGTCCAACACCATGGCAAGTCATTGCTCCTCCAGACAGCTCTGCCAGATCCAGGCCACAGGCCATGTGCACAAAAATAACCCCGTGCTGCTGCGAGTCAGGCAGGAGCTGGAGAGACAGCACGGCTGCACTTGTCAGCATGGGCTGGAGCTCGGCTGATGGGGAGAGCTCCTGCAGTGGGTGATGCCCTCCCACAGCACTTATCCTCAACACAAAACAGCCCATCCTGCTCTGCACAGCCCCGGGCAGCAGGGTCAGCAGCACTTTTAGCAGAACAGGAACCCATAGCAGTGGGGGGGCAGCGATGCTGTGTCCCTGCAGCACACAGGGATGCTCTTCCCACCAGAGGGACTGAAAATCCCTCTGCATCTCACACTGCTGCAGCTCTTTTTGCTGAGGTGGCTCAGGAGTTCATGTAAATTAACCCTTGCAACTTAATGCAATATTTTATGACTTCATGAGAAGTAAGAACACTTACTGTGGAAAAAAAAGAAAACCTAAACATTTCTCATAGTCCTTAAGAAAATGAACAAATCTGGGAATAATATCCAGGAGCTCTGAAAGCATTTTAGAGGAAAGCCTGTGCTGCAGCAGATCTCAAAATCCCCTTCATGTACTACAACTCCCTCATTGCCCATCCTTCTGTTGGTTTGTCTGTAACCAGGTTAGTCTTAAACATGACTAAAAAAAATCTCCAACTTTGAACTAATTATTTATTTAAAACATCTTCAAACATAAAGACATCTAATGCCGTAGCCTGACTCTTTATCCTGCAAATCACTGCAAAAGATGCAAATGTGTAAATTAATTTCCTAGAGTTTTGTCTGGCTACAAATTTATGATCCAGCATAATCTCAGTCATATAGCCTTTAGTGTGACTGAGAGGCAGTAATACACAGTGAGCTCCAGGTAATAAAAATCACAGGACAGATTTTCTAAAAAAAACCAAAAAACACCAACCAACCAAAAAAATCAGGCCAAAAAAAAAAAAAAAACCCCAAAAACAAACAAACAAAAAACCAAACCAAAACAAAAATAAAACAAAACAAAAAAAAACCCACCCAAAAAAGTACAGTAAAATGTAAAGATGTCAATTTTCTCATTGGCTCTCTCATACCGACTGGTCCATGACTGCAGAGCTGGCATTTTCATGGAGCATCCAACACCTCTTGTGCATATATGTGATATTTGCAAGAAGATTTTTTGTGCACTTGTTCACTGATTTACTTTGAAGGACACAGCTGTTTGGGGTGCAGCTCCTGAGACAGAGCTGAGCAGCTTCAGTGAGCCATCCCCCTTCCTTAAACATGCTGACAGAATAGCCAGCTTGGAAACATTCTGCAGGAAATATTGTTCTGTGGCTCTGGTAACTGCTAGGAGTTTTTAGAGAATTTGGTACAGTGATGGAAAGCAGATTGCCCCTGTGGAACTGAGAGAAGCCAACGTCCTCAAGGAAACAAGTCCTGGATGCTCCTGGTGCTGCATGAACGCCTTGAACAGGCAGAATGCTCCAGAAAAAAGGTGAGAAAAAAGAAAATAAACATATTTGAAGTTTGGCATGAAAAGCATTCTTTGCTGCAGCAAGCACTCTCAGCAGCGTGTGAGCCAGGGAAGCAATGTAACCTTTGCAAGGCTTACAAGAAATAATGCTCAATTTGCTCAACACCAAAAATAATGTGATATCAAGGAATATGAAATATTCATAAGGTCTGATCTAACATGCACATTATATGGTGCATGCAGCACCACAGGCTTTAACACAGCCTTTGCAATCCTGTAATCCCCACGCACAGCACTGACACTGCGTTAGCTCAAACTGGAGCTGGGGGGAACCTCTGCTGGCACAGCTTCCTTCAAGGACAGGGAACACCTGAGAAGTGCATTGGCCATGTCTCTGCTGCACACACCTACACTCACAACAAATCACAAGTGGGAGCAAAGCTGAATGCCCATAAATCAACTTGGCAAAGCGCAGTGGTGGTTCCCATGAGAGACTTTAACGAGCTCCTTCTCTGTGTGTTTCCTGCAGAGGCACATACATGCAGAATAGGGATGCTGCTGCTCAGAGCCCATGTTGTACTCACTGGTGGAAGCCTGCAGAAAACCTGTTCTTTGGAGCTGCCCATTTCAGGAAGCTGCATTGGCCTTGGTCCCCCTGAGCAGCGATATTAAACTTAGTGAGACCAGACACCGTCATCTGTAGACATTGAGCCTTTAAAAAAACAAAACCGAAGCATCCCCCACACCACCTCAGCTTGGTCCTGCCCCTCCTGGGCTGATCTGCTCCAGAGGAACAGAGGACAGCAGGTCTGGCAGCAGGCAGAGCCCACATGGGAGCTGCAGCCACTGAGTGCCCGTCCTCAGCACATGACAACGGGCAAGCACCAGCTCAGTCACCAGCCAGGATGTGCTCATTTCAAACAACCCAACTGTGAGAAAAACACAAGGCAGCTAAAGAGAAGTAATTCCAGAGTTGTGGAGTTCTGCCCTCGGCAGGACCCAAGTCTGCTTCCAGTACCTGTGAAATGACAACTCTGAGCTGTCCTGCGGCTGATCCAGCTCCAAACAACCAACGGTAGAATTAGCATAAAATTAAAATATATGTAAACAACATCAGCACAGAATTACAAGATTTGCTTAACCTGATGGTACAGAAATCTCTCCTTCAAGGGGACAGAGCAAGCAAGAGTGGGCAAAATTGGGAACAAGACTCCATGGTGTTAATGCTGATGCTCTGAATTTTCATGTAAAGAGATTACAGTGCTTCAGCTGCTGCCTTAGCTCATAAGGGGCCAGTTGCATTGCAGCACTGTGCTGGGATCAGACACAGCTCTGGCTGGGCAGCCCTCAGAAGAGACCAGATTCAGTGGAAAGCATAAGATGAACACTGCATTACTAATTACAAGTGACTGTGCCTCGCCAGGCAAACTGCTGTGCTGTAGTCACTTCTGCAGTTGTTATACAGCAAGCATTCCCTGCTCTTGCAAGTGGCAGCAATAACAGTCTAAGACAAGAAGTCTGGAAGAAATTGGGTATTAGAATACTACAGCATTCTCCTAAGCATGCATGAAAGCTGACCAGCAACTGTCCACCTTTGTACAAGTAAAAGGGAAAAAGTGATACCCTACTACTGAGCATTGTCTGCCTTAAAAAAAAAAAACCAATGTCCTAAAATTACCAATAACCAATTTATAAGATGACAGCATTTGGGAAACACAGTTGCCCTCCCATGTCCCTGGAGCACATAGACAAGCTCTCTGCCCGGGCAAGGGTGGAACAGCTCTCACCCTCCTGCGAGCACGAGAAGGGCTGAGCCCACACCAGGGTTCACCTGGTACCAACTTCCCCACCTGAAGAGACCCCTCGGTCACCACCTCAGCTGTCTGAAATGTAAACCCTGGGTCACCAGCCCCTCTGGACTGTGGGCAAGGCAAGCAGATCACCCCAGTCCCTGGTGATGGATGGCACCTGCCCCAAGCACAATGAGCACAGCCCAGTGCCCCCGTGGGACTAACCAGAACCCGAGTGCTCTGAAGGGCATCTGCTGGGGCCAGGCACTGCTCAGAGTGCTCCTGGCTTAGAGCAAAGATTTCTCATCAGCACAGACCTAAACCCCTCTCTAAACTGCATTGGCAGTGCTTCTGTTACTTATCTACACTTCCTACTTTGTATGTTTACTGTTTACTTTGAGCATTGTTAAATAAGTATTTGTACATTTGCTTTTCTTTAATGCAGCAACACCACAGTCATACCCTTTTCTTGCTTTACTACTGATGTATGGTATCATGTCATGCTTTCACCTTAGTGAGAAACAACCACCAAAAAAAAAAGTCTCCCTCCAATAATTGCTATTTAATCCCTGACCAGGAAAACGAAAAAGTTATTCTAAGATAGGCAAACCTTTGGGGCATTTGATTTTTAGAACAGCTGAGCACTGCAGCAAGGAGATATACAAAGAGTATTTTGTTTTTGCTGCTCAACAGCACGAAAGAGCTAATGCAGAGGGGCTGCCAGTGCCTTATACAATGTGACACACCGAACAACCCAAGGGTGCTCATCCTCCCCAGCACTCACAGCACATCTCATCCGTTAGCAGAACGCAATGTGAAAACTGACCCTTCCCTTCTGAGTATCAATACAAATCTTGTTTGCCATCCAGGTTAGTTCAGAATGAAGAGGTTACTGAAATGTCTCCTACTATAGAAAATCAGCACAATTAAACATTCAATGCAAACGAGTTTTTCTTTAAGAAACAAGCAAACAAAAAATCCCCTCTTTTGTTCAGTTTTGATTTTGTTTCTTCTTTCTTTAAAGCCTGGCTGTCACACAGAAATTCTTAAGCAAAGGCTGCAATTACAGCATGACAAAACACTAAAAACAATGGTACATGTGTGGGGAATACACAAGATAACAGCTAAGGACAGATTCTCGGAGTTGGAAATTAATTTAAATGCCGTCATGACACATTGACTCAAGCCCTTAAATCATCCTCCTACTTTACTTTTTTACTGGAGTGTATCATCTAAGGTACTACATCTGCTTAGCTATTCAGAAATCAGTAAATATTCGGTAAAAATGGCAAAACTTTTTGAATTCAGGATCTCTACAACAGCCCTACCATTCTCTGCTCTTCTATAAAAACCAGTCTCATTACAAAAAAGGAAGCTAAGCCGATAGCAAAAGCTGACAGAACACACTCTGCACACTAAACCCTTTAAGTGAGATTTCCTATTATGCTCTGCATGCCAAGGGAAGTTATTAATACCCTAACCCACAGCATTCAGTAGCTTGTTTGTATCACAAAGTGAACCATTTCTTTACAGAGTAATTGTTGAAATAACTGCTCAAAGTGACTTTATTTTAAAATCTCAAAAATCAGTTTACTAGAATTTGAATGAGAATTTGATAGTTTTATATTAGCTGATGTAGAATAGCTACATTATAAGAAACACTGAAAACGCAATAAATTATAACATATCAATGGCAAATGTGACATTGCTTAGACAAGTAACATACACCCCCACCAAAGGCACAAAATGCAACAAAATCAAACTGCAACGAAGACAAGAATTTTCAAGTATAAATTTTCAAGAGTAAGTTACATTTGGTATGTTAGAAATCTTTATATATATTAAAAAGAATTATACATGAATTGCAACGTGCAATGCAGCGCTTTCGCTCGGAAATCCTCTTTAAAGCTTCTGTTTTCACAGCACGTAATTTGTACTGAACAAAGTGGGGAAACCATCCAGTGCCAGACGTCTCAGAACATCAGTAAATTCTCTGCCAACTAAAAAGAAAGAATTTGGTCCTTTACTATCAGATTTCGATCAAGTATTTAATCAGTGCAAGAGCTCTGTATGGGAACATATTTCAAAAGTTCTCCCAACACAAAAAAACACCGCAGAAATCCAAGGACCTGCAAAGGCAAACAATCCTCATGCGACTTTTCTTGGCGCTGCAAGAGAAGGTTTAAAGTAGAGATGCAGGATCATTCTTCCAATAACTGAGAATGCAAAAAACCTGTATTTTCACCCTTTTTTTGACATAACCACAAAATATTCGGGCATGAAAGGAAAACTGGTGACATCAGAAAAAGCGAGAGTGTGGTTCGAGTAGGAAGAATCTACTCAGCAACACCAGCGTGCGTGTATTACCCGTACGATATGTGGGAGGAAAGTTAGGTGCGGGCTGTTGTCCGTTCGCACCGCCGAGAGCGGCGTTCGGACCAGCAAAAACCCCGCGGAAGGTGCGGGGAACAGGGCAGCGCACAGCGCATCCCCGCAGGGGAGCGGCTCGCCCGAAGCGCGTTAGCAAACCATGCCGAGCACCGCCGGGACGAACGGGACTCCCCGCCGCCACCGGCAACGGGACACGGCGGCCACCGGGAACCGGGGCTCCCCGCCGCCACCGGGAACGGGGGCACCTCGGCCAAGGCAGAGCCACCGCCGCCGCCACCGGCCCCGACGGCCGCGCTCCCCCGGCCGGGCGCTGAGCCTGCAAAGACGACACGAGACCGGTTCCTGGGTAAATGGTTTATGTAAGTAATAAAATATTTACTATAACATAAATAGAAACGTACCCTCGCAGTCTACATTGGTTTTGCAATAAGAGATACAAACAAAAAAAAAAAAAAAACCGAAACCCCAGGGGGATGGACCGGACTGAACCCACCAACGGGAGGGTGCGAGCTCCGCGCACGGTTAGAAATAAATAGAGACGGGCCGGGAAATGGTTTCGAAGCGTCCCCCCGGGCGGGCCGGACCGGGCAGAGCGGGAGGGGCCGAGCCGGGGGCGCCGCCGCCTCCCGGCCGCGCGAGGAAGGGAATAAATTAGAGATCGCAAACCTTTGGCTACTGCTGCGGCGGCCGCTGCGGCTCCGGCGGGCGAATAAATAGAGCGCGGGGCGCGGAGCGGGCGGCCGGGCCAGTCTGAGAATAAATTAAAACGCGTCCCCCGCTGCCCGCGCCCGCTGCGCCGCCGTCGGGGCCGCGGGGGGCCGGGCAGTCACTGCACGGCGCCGGGCAGCGCATGGTGCAGCGGCGAAGTGTCCGCCTGTGCGTAAACGTCCTCCATGGGGGGATGCGGGACCCCGGCCGGCGTCATCCGCTTCTCCTTCTGCCGCCGGTTGCAGAACCAGACCCGCACCACCTCTTTCTCCAGCTGCAGGGAGTCCGCCAGGGAGGTGATCTCGTGCGCCGAGGGCTTGGGGCACTTGAGGAAGTGATTCTCCAGGGCGCCCTTGACGCCCACCTCGATGGACGTCCGCTTCTTGCGCTTCCGGCCCTGCGCCGCAATCTTGTCCAGGTTGGTGGGGCTGCCCGTGCTGGAGTCCGTCTCCTCCAGCCACTTGTTGAGCAGCGGCTTCAGCTTGCACATGTTCTTGAAGCTCAGCTGCAGCGCCTCGAACCGGCAGATGGTGGTCTGCGAGAAGACGTTCCCGTACAGGGTGCCCAGCGCCAGCCCCACATCGGCCTGCGTGAAGCCCAGCTTGATCCGCCGCTGCTTGAACTGCTTGGCGAACTGCTCCAGGTCGTCGGAGCTGGGCGCGTCCTCGTCCGACGGCTCGGGCGGCCCCAGCGGCGGCGGCGATGCCGCCAGCTCGTGGCCTCCCGCCTCCTCGGCGCCCAGCGGGTCGCGCAGCCCGTGGTGCAGCGCTGGCGCCGGCGGGCCCAGCATCCCGTTGAGGCCCGCGTAGGGCTGCGCGTAGAGCAGCGGCTGCCCCGACGGCGGGGACATGGGCGGCAGGTGGTGCGCACCGCCCTGCGCCCATCCGCCCGCC